>LPNX011150090.1:253978-286100 GCA_001517045.1 Pseudotsuga menziesii
CCCAAATACCTTCAACTCCCTCATATCAAATGGAGAACTCCAAGAAGGCTCTATCATCAAGCTCGCCAAATGCACCTGCACCGTCGTCCATAATAACACGTACTTTCTTGCACACTGTTTTAAGCCCACTCTTAGGTAGCTTAGCTTCTACATTTTTACGTGCTACCAACATCATCAATTTTGTATTAACTTTACTAATTCTTGCCTTTTTCTCCTACAGGACTATTACAATACTTGATCTTGAACTGGTCCAATCCAAACTTGCCCTTGTTGGGAGCCCTGTTCCTCTTTTACTACCAACTAGCTTTGGCATTCCAATTGGTTCATCAACTAGCCATGGTATTGTCTTTGTAAAACTGGATAAAGTCCCCACATCAAACAGTGTTTGATTCAAGAAATTGTCTTGAATTTAATTAAGCCAAGCGTTGATGCAATCATTAATTAAGATAATGCATAATGGGTAGAACAATTCAGAAAGGTTATTATGCCTAGAATAAGCTGGATAGATATTCAGCATTTCATAAACCAACTCTTTTTCTTTCTTTGCCGTTGCGGATTAATTAAGATAATGCATAATGGGTAGAACAATTCAGAAAGGTTATTATGCCTAGAATAAGCTGGATAGATATTCAACATTTCATAAACCAACTCTTTTTCTTTCTTTGCCATTGCGGCTTCAGTGAATAAGCTGCTAGCTCCTTAACGTTTCCTATTTCATTAGTGGCCGACCAAGACTTAACGGCTCTAGACTTCTTTCTTTTACTTTTCCATCGCAGCTCGAGTGAATAAGCCAACATCTTAATGTTTCCCATTTCATTAGTTACTGTAAAAACAGAAAGTAGAGTAATTTATTTAAATCCAAATGGGCATCTCCATGGAAATTCCATTTTACTGATAAATAAAAATGTGGACAATTATTAATTTTATGCGTTGATCCCATATATTAAATCTTAACACAACCCTACCCATCTGGTTATTTAATCTTAACACAACAACACTGGGTTTGATTTACCATGCCACGGAACAGCTGGTCATTTAATCTTAACACAACAACACTGGGTTTGATTTACCATGCCACCAAATAGCTGGTCATTTAATCTTAACGCGTCTGGTCATTTAATATTAACGCAACAACACTCTGTTTGATTTACCATGCGACCTGTATGGTGTGCAACTCATCTGTGTTTGATTTACCATGCCACTTGTACGGTGCACAACTCTTTCATAGTATCGCTCTTGGATTTCATTGGGATACCGGGGTAGCTTGGTAATTGTAATTCACATGTAGCCAAAGCAATACTCCAAGAATCCTCTGGATTTTGGTAATTGCAATTCAGAAGGAGCCAAGGCCATACTCCAAGAATCCTATGGATTTTCCCATAGAGAAATTGGAGCTTAATATTGTTAGTATAGCTTCATTCAATTAAGTGCTTGTTCTTTTGTCACCTAACGCAAATACTCATGGAATTATCGTTTGGCAGCAGCTTACAGGGGATTCCTACTTCGTCATGTTGGGAAAATGTAATTACTCGCAGATATGTACTTGACTCCTAGCCGACTCTGTCAAAGTCTGTACAAGTCAAGATTTTGTCTTTCAGTCTGACGAGAAGGAAGAGTCCACGATTCTGCATTGTAATCTAGTCGAATTTATTTCTGAAGCTAAGTTGTTAGGTAGATAGTTATTACAGTCTTTAATGGTGAGTCAGTCGACCCATGCAAAATCTATCTTCAGGTTGCCTATAAATAGAAGAAGCAATTTGTAAATCAGTTTACAAACATTAGACAGCAGAGGAACTCAGGGTGAGAAAGAAAAGCCGAAGCTCAAGCTTCTGTGTATGTGATTTAGTCAAAAAGCTAAAGCTCTGTAGACTGACAAGTCTGGACCGACCCGTTTGTAATCGACAAGTTTGTAATATTTTGTTATTTCCCCATAGTTAAATATATGAAATAGTTTATGGTTGAATGCATGATTATTTGGCCGCACATATTTCCAGATTTACTTCTGTAAATGTCTTTTACAATTACTGTTAAGTGAAAGAACAAGAACCCATAAAAATCTCACCGCCTGAAAGCTCCAGGTTTTACGACACATTGGTCGACTCAAGTCTTCCTACATATTTGGCATATGTTTTATAATTTATATGGATTTGTTAATATGTATATTTTACTTCATCTTACTCACATGTGAAAAGCATTTGTAATTCCTTAAGTCTTTAGACTAAGAAACATACTCTATAGATTTGACCAAAGTGAACGACTTGAGTGGTCGGTTGAGTTAGCCAACTGAAGTGAGCCAACTTGGTCAAAGACAAAAAGTGAGCTGACTTGGTCGAAGACAAGAAGTGAACCGACTTGGTTGAAGCAACCGACTTGGTCGAAGAGAAGAAGTCAGTCGACTTGGTTGAAGTGATAAGTGGTCGAGGTAAAAACTGGTCAGTAGAACCGACAAGTAAGTCAAAGTAATTTTAGTCGAGTGAAAGACTGACTAAAATTTATAAACTTGTCTAGTCGAGAGATAGACAAGTTTCACCGACAAGTAAAAAGCAAAAGTGGTCGGCTTGAAAAGTGAAAATTTAAATTTAAATATCGACTGAGCCCTAAACTCAAGTTTAGTCGGCTTGGTTTTGGCTAACTGGTATCAGAGCAAGGTTATATCAGGGCAAGGTTTATATTAGCCCAAGATTTAGAAAAAAAATCTTGTCTTAAAAGGTGGAAATTAATTTTCTAAGGAAAATTAATTAAAAATTAAAATGGCTTCCACTTCTGGTTAATTGCAAACTCCAATCTTTATAGGAAAGAATTATGAATATTGGTCTTTAACAATGAAGGCGTTATTCAGAGGTCAAGATGTCTGGGAGATAGTCCAACATGGTTATGCAAAACCAGCAAACATGACAGCATATAACAATTTCACATAGGCTGAGAAAGATGTGTTGAGAGAACAAAGGAAGAAAGATGGAAAAGCTCTGTTTTTCATACATCAAGCTATGCATGAAAGCATACTCCCAAGAATAGCAGCAAAGACTAATGCTAAGGAAGCATGGGATACATTGGAGACTACCTATCAAGGTTTGGATAAGGTAAAGACATCCAAGCTACAGATTCTGAGAAGAGATTTTGAATCTCTGTCCATCAAAGATTCAGAGAATGTAGACACATTCTACACTAGAGTTGTTGGGTTGATAAACCAACAAAAATATCATGGATAACCCATAGCAGACCAAAGGGTTGTTGAAAAAATTCTCAAAAGTCTTCCCCCAAGATTTGAAAACTTAGTTGTGACCTTAGAGGAACACACAAACATGTCGACATTTACCATTAATGAGCTGCAAGTCTCACTCATTAATCATGAACACAGACTCAGTAGAACACAGACATCATTGGAAGATGCATTTGCAGCATAGTCATCCATAAGCCGTGGTAGAGGCAGGGGGAGAAACAATTTCAGAGGCAGAGGAAGAAGTTCTTCAAGAGGAGGACGAGGCAGAAGTCCTGCAAATGTCGGTGGCAGAGGAGATAACCAGAACCCAAGTCAACCAAGTGGCCAGGGGTTTGATAAATAAAAAATTCAATGTCATTACTATAAGAAGTTTGGTCATTATGCATATGAATGCAGGAAGAAACAATATGACCAAGGAAGGCAAAGCCCTAGTCAGTCGACCAACACCAGCACTTCGACAAGTGCAATGTTAATGGCATCGACGTCTCCACTTGAATGCAATGTTGTTCAAGAAAGTCCACATGACATATGGTACTTGGATTCAGGCTGCAACAACCACATGACTGGTAATTTAAATCTGTTTTCTAGTCTAGACACTTCAGTTAAAACTAATGTTACACTTGGAAACAATGTCCAAGTTACTGTCTTAGGAAAAGGCACTGTTGATATTCTAACCAAACAGGGGGAGAGTAAATATATCCATGATATCTATCATGTCGAAGTTCTGAAACATAATTTGTTAAGCATTGGACAGTTGTTACAAAAAGGCTACAGAGTTTACATGGAAGATGAACACTGTGTGATTAAAGACAAGCGTCCAAGCGACCAGCTGACAACAAAAGTGCCAATGACAAGCAACTGCTTGTTTCCATTGAGGATAGTTCCTGACATTAAAGGGAAGACAAAGATAGGAGCTGCATTCAAGGCAGAAAGTGAAGAAACAGTCGAGCTCCTCGACAAGAGAGAAAATTGCAGCGTTAATTTGCAGGCTACATTTTAGACAGAAGTTCAGGATGAATCCTGGTTGTGGCATTTCAGATTTGGACATCTGAATTTTGGTGGGCTAAAGCTACTGCACACAAAGAATATGGTGAAGGGATTACCATTGATCAACATACCAGAGAGGGTTTATGAAGGCTGCATTTTTGGCAAGTAGCACAGAGAGACATTTCCAATCGAAAAGTCCTATAGAGCACGCACACCACTCGAAATTGTGCACTCTGACATCTGTGGTCCAATGCAAACATCATCCATTGGTGGCTGCAAGTATTTTCTAACTTTTATTGATGATTACTCAAGAAAAACATGGGTATATTTTTTGAGACATAAATCTGATGCATTTAGTTATTTTCAGCAGTTCAAGGCACTTGTGGAGAACTAGAGTGGACATCGCATCAAGATCTTAAGGACCGACAGAGGAGGTGAATATGTTTCAAATGAATTTCTGAATTTTTGCAAGACCCATGGCATACAGAAACAATTCACTGCACGGTATACACCTCAGCAAAACGATATTGCCGAAAGAAAGAATAGAACCATCATGGAGATGGCATGCAACATGTTGGCAGCCAAGCATTTGCCAAATGAGTATTGGGGTGAAGCAGTCTCAACTACCATATACATTATTAATCGGTGTCTGACAAAGAGTGTGAAGAACAAAGTTCCCCAAGAAGCATGGACAGGTATGAATCATAGTGTTTCACATTTAAAAGTTTTTTGTTGTGTTGCATATGCTCATGTTCCAGATGAGCTGAGAAAGAAGCTAGACAAGAAGGGACAGAAATGTATTTTTGTCGGCTATTCAGAAGACACAAAAGCATACAAGCTGTATGATCCCGTCACAAGGAAAGTGATAATCAGTCAGGATGTTCAATTCATCGAGAATGAATCATGGGATGGAATCGTCAACATATATGTCAAGATTGTGTCGAACGTCGACAATGATGATATGGAAGAGGAAGTGGTTCAAATACCACATGTAAGTCAACCGGTTGGAGCACCGTCGACTCTTATGACACCACGACATGGTTTAGTACAAGGACCATCGACATAAGTAGCAGCTCAAGCTACACCGACAAGCACACCAAGAGTACAGTAGACTCCATCAGGCATTTCGTCGAGGTCGACATCGACAAAACTGGTGAAGACAAGAAGTTTGCGAGAGATATATGAAGCTGGTACACCTAATTCATTCTCTCTCTTTGCATTATTTGCACCTATATATGATCCACTAGCATTTGAAGAAGCTGTTGAAGAATAAGTATGGGCACAAGCCATGGATGAACAAATAGAATGCATTGAGAAAAACCAGACATGGGAACTGGTTGATGTACCAAAAGACAAAGATGTAATCAGTGTCAAATGGATTTATAAGACAAAGCAAGATGCTAATGGGAATTTGCAAAAGCACAAGGCAAGAATGGTAACAAGAGGGTTCACACAGCAACCCGGCATCGACTTCAATGAAACGTTTGCACCTGTTGCACACATGGATACAATCAGAACAGTTTTGGCCATTGCTGCACAAAACAAATGGCATGTTCATCAAATGGATGTCAAGTCAGCATTCTTAAATGGCTATCTAGAAGAGGAAGTATATTTGGAACAACCATAAGGGTATGAAGTTCCAGGTCAAGAGCACAAATGTGTACAGGCTGAAAAAGGCATTATATGGTTTGAAGCAAGCTCCTAGAGCTTGGTACAGTCGGATTGATTCCTATCTCACTGAAAATGGATTTCACAGAAGTGAAAGTGAACCGACTTTGTACACCAAAGTTGATGAGCAAGGTAAGATGTTAATTGTCTGCTTGTATGTAGATGATTTAATATTTACTGGTGATTATGGCATAGCAGATTTTAAAATAGTCATGGAAAGTGAATTTGAAATGACTGATTTGGGGCTTATGAAGTTTTTTCTGGGCATTGAAGTTCAGCAGTCTAAAAGTGGTATTTTTATATCACAATCTAAGTATGCAAGTGAAGTTTTAAAAAGTTTTAACATGTCTAATTGCAAGACAGCCCCAACACCAATGATAACAGGTTTAAAATTGAGCAAGGATGATGAAGGATCCACTGTAGATCCTACGCTGTTCAAAAGGCTTGTTGGCAGCCTTATGTAATTGACAGCAACAAGACCAGACATCATGTATGGAGTAAGTCTGATCTCAAGGTTCATGGAGTCACCAAAAGACTCACATTGGCAAGCAAGTAAAAGAATTCTGAGGTATGTAAGTGACACAAAGACCTTGGTATTATGTATTCAACCTCAGAAAATTTTAAACTCATTGGTTACACTAACAATGATAATGGAGGCAACATAGATGACAGGAAAAGCAGATCTGGGTACACATTTCATTTTGGTAAAGGTGTTGTTTCATGGGCTTCAAAGAAACAGTCCATAGTAACTCTATCTTCAGCTGAAGCAGAGTATGTTGCAGCGACAAGTGCTGCATGTCAAGCTGTCTGGATGAGGAGAGTCTTAAAAGACTTGTCATAGAACTATCAAGAACCGACAACAATTCAGCCATAGCATTATCAAAGAATAATGTGTTTCACAAGAGAACCAAGCACATCGACATAAGGTTTCATTTTATAAGAGAGTTGGTGAACGATAAGAAAATTTTTTGTTTGGAATTTTGCAGGTCTGAAGACCAACTTGTCGACATCTTTACAAAGCCATTGGCAAAGGACACATTCCAGTATCTGCGTAGTTATCTTGGAATGACAAGTTCACCACAATGAACTCTGTCATAAACAGAGCATGTCTAAGCTCTGAAACATTTTATAAATTTTGTTTTAAAAATCCCCATCTGCTTATAATTAAGGGGGAGTGTTGGAAAAATGTAATTACTCGCAGATATGTACTTGACTTCCAGCCGACTCTGTCAGAATCTGTACAAGTCAAGATCTTGTCTGTTAGTCTGACAAGAAGGAAGAGTCCACGATTCAGCATGGTAATCTATTCGAATTTTATTCTGAAGCTAAGTTGTTAGGTAGATAGTTATTACAGTCTTTAATGGTGAGTCATTCGACCCATGCAGAAGCAATCTTCAGGTTGCCTATAAATAGGAGAAGCAATTTGTAAATCAGTTTACAGACATTAGACAGCAGAGGAACTCAGGGTGAGAAAGAGAAGTCGAAGCTCAAGCTTCTATGTATGTGATTTAGTCAAAGAGCTGAAGCTCTGTAGACCGACAAGTCTGGACCGACCAGTTTGTAATACTTTGTTATTTCTGCATAGTTAAATATATGAAATAGTTTATGATTGAATGCATGATTATTTGGCCACACGTATTTCCAGATTTACTTCTGTAAATGTCTTTTACAATTACTGTTAAGTGAAAGAACACGAACCCATAAAAATCTCATCGCCTAAAATTTAATATGTCTATTTTACTTCATCTTACTCACAGGTGAAAGGCATTTGTAATTTCTTAAGTCTTTAGGCTAAGAAACATACTCTATAGATTTCGACCAAAGTGAACTGACTTGAGTGGTCGGTTGAGTCAACCGATTGAAGTGAGCCGACTTGATCGAAGACAAGAAGTGAGACGACTTGGTCGAAGACAAGAAGTGAACCGACTTGGTCGAAGAGAAGAAGTCAATCGACTTGGTCGAAGTGACAAGTGGTCGAGGTAAAAACCGGTCGGTAGAACCGACAAGTAAGTCAAAGTAATTTTAGTCGAGTGAAAGACTGACTAAAATTTATAAACTTGTCTAGTCGAGAGATAGACAAGTTTCACCGACAAGTAAAAAGAAAAAGTGGTCAGCATGAAAAGGAAAAATTTAAATTTAAATATTGACTGAGCCCTAAACTCAAGTTTAGTTGGCTTGGTTTTGGCTAACACGTCAAAGGATTGATACTTTGATTAATATGGATAGAGATAGTTTGGACCAGCTAGGGAGACTGAGAAATCAAAATGAGCATCAAAGCCCTTTTGGTAGCAACAAACAAAATCAGTGAAAGCAAAGGCTACCAAAGTGACTAGGAAGCTTGCTTTTCCAAACTCATATGGAGGTGTTGTCTTCCATACAAAAGTGTGAGTCCTAGCACGATAAGACATTGTTATATTTCTCATAACTATGTGCCCATCCCAACCTAGTTGCTTCAATAGGAATTTGATTGCTATATCTTATTGATATCGGGTGCAACCTATGGGTACAAAGTGCAAGTGAGAGATACATTAGCCTATAATATATATATGAACAAGTGATAAAACCATTAACATGCTAAATGGGTTTGAATATAAATTCCCATGCGATAGGCAAAAAGAAGATTGAATAATTAATATATATATATATATATATATATATATATATGAACTAGTGATAAAACCATTGACATGCCAAATGGGTGTGAATATAAATTCCCATGCGATAGGCAAAGAGAAGATTGAATTCGATAATGAGATTTCGGTCCACTAAATTAGGGTTTCTAAACGTGAATAATGTATATGGGTTAATTATGTAAGGTTGATAGAAAGGCCATAAAGCAATGGACAACCTCAACCTAATAGACTATGAGGTGGAAGATGACCTATGTTTCTCGCTAATGTTTAGGTCCCATAAGGAGGTAAATAAAATTTGGAAAAGTAAGAAACTGTTAAATACTGGTAAATATCCTAACATCATGGATTGGTCTCTAGTAGTTTGCAAGCCATATGGTAAACTTACAGGCCAAGGGAAGTATCTAGAAGAGGCCAAGGGAAATATTAATGGAGACATATATGAAAAATAAATTTGTGATTGTCTCCTCATGCCCCCTTGATGTGGTTTGACTGGCAGTTCAAGAATAGTGGTCTCCAATCTGCTTAAGCTCTAAGAAGTTGGGTTGGTGTGATCAGGAAAATAATTTATCTATTCTAGCTAAAGACTCTAAGGTTTTATATCGTTTTACAAGGGCTTAGAGGATCATGGAGAAGAGTCAAGGAGAAGAACGGTGTTTAAAAGATAAGGATCTTGGGGCTCTAGGTTAGAAAGAGCAATAGTTATCTAAGGCAACCAACAAAAGAAGAAGTCAATGTATTAGATTAAAGCTTGATATGGTCAAAATGGTCATGGGGCTAAATGTTGGCTTATCAAAGGTCAAGGGTTTAATGAATAAGGCACCAGTTAGGAGGTTTATAGGTAAGCTGGTGAAAAGAGAATCATTATGTTCATGGCTTATAGAGGTATGATATCCAGTCTTAGGGTATACACATGTATTCAATATCTTAGTCTAAAGGTAGTTATGATTTGTGTTGAAATATTAGAGGACACATCTTCTCAAGCAAGACTACAGGGGCATATAGACTAGTCCTTAAAAATGGAAACATGGGTTCAATCCACCAAGGGAGACAACCTTCATGGAACAAGGGTGGGTCCTTTTGCTCAAGCTTCTGTTGGAGCCATAAAATCATCAGGTCTTGGAAGATGTTGAGAATGTTCTTAGTAGGTTCGCAGCTCTAGAGAATATTTGTTATGTTTAAAGAGGATATGAGGGCTACCTGAATACTGATGGAATTAGATCTTAAGAAATAGCTTTCCAATATAAATTGAGATTTCTTAGGGGGATTGGAATCTTACCCAAAATTTGGATTTTTTGCATCAAGTGTAATGCTTGTCGTAAATAGGTCATTTGAGGGAAGAATACAAAAACATTATAAGAAGTTGAGTGGAAGCAAAAGGTGTGTGTAAAGAAATAGTTTCAGATGCAGTCCTAGAGGTGAATGTTCCAAAGGAAGTAGAGAAGAGGTAGGGGGTCCATTGCTCCTTAAATGATACTGAAGTTCTTGTGTAAGAATGTAATGAGGTGCTCTTAAAGTTTCCAACAAAGGCCCATGGATCGGAGGAGGATCCAATTAAGCTTTTACCTAATTGCCACTTCAAGGTATGCATGATTATACTTCTTCATTATTTTCATGTACACATTAACCTTTGTTCTTAATCAAGGTTCTTGGATACCTTAATTTCATCTCTAAGTGTCTCCTTGTGGAGAACCTCCTGTAATAAACAATGAGAATGCACGATATAACAGAAATATTGGAGCACAAAAGATATTTTATTGATCGCAGGCCACTTAGAGGGGCCAACCTCCTTTGAGCAAGCTCAATACAAAATAACTCTTCAATGATTTCATTAGCCTCAACACTTAGTTATATACTAAGTCTAATCTAAACACCTATTACTCTCCATGAATGTGGGATAATACAACATACTAACGGGACAACTTTCAAAACATATGCGTCCAATAAAATATACTAACAAATAAAGAGGAGGGTTGACACGGGTTCTTAACATCCCCTCCCTCTTAGAAAAGCTTTGTCCTCAAAGCTTAAGATGTGGAAACTGTTGCCGAATCTGAAAGAGTAGTTCCCATTTAGCATCCTCTGGTTGCATGCTGTGGCACTGAATTGAAGATCTTTGTGATGGACCAAGAGAGAAGCTGACAAGTGTGCTTATTGAGGATGGCCTCCGACTTTGAAATGATGGATCCTTCATTATCCCATTCTGGTAAAACAATTTGTGCCCTGATGTTGGTGCCAATCACTTGCTGAATGCAGGAAGGAGGAAGTGCCAATTTATAAGCAACATACCCATTATTTTGAAGAACTATATATGGGCCAGAGATCTTTGGAGCAAGAATTTTATTCCCTTTGTCTTTTAAGGAGGATTGCTTGTAAGGATGCAGATGAAAAAAAACCATATCACCAACTTGAAAAGTGCGCTCAGAACGGTGTTGATCGGCCTGTTGTTTCATGCGAGCTCTTGCCATGTGAAGATTGTCCTGTAGGAGGTGAAGAATTTAATGTCAATTTAGAAGAACCATGTCAGCTGCCTGAACTGGTGAACTGCTAGGGGTGGATGGAAGGATTACTGGAGGCGCGTGACCATAAACTGCTTCATATGGAGTCATTTTAGATGCAATATGGTAGGAATTATTATACCACCATTCAGCGAGAGGGAGCCACTTTTCCCATTGATGTTGTTCTTCAGAGGTGAAACAACGAAGATAAGTTTCCCAAGATTCGTTGATGACTATAGTCAGACCATCTATTGGTGTGTGAGAAACTGAACTCATATGCAGTTTGGTGTTAGTGAGGCGAAAATGACTTGTGAAAGTTGTGTTGCGGTCTGAAAAAATGAAAGAAGAAATTCCATGAAGAAGGAATATCTGGTCCATGAAAATTTGTGCAATTGAAGAGGTGGTATATGGATGGCTGAGAGCACAAAAATGACTATATTTGGAGATTCGATCCACCACAACCAAGATTACGGCCTTCCCTCCATATTTAGGGATCCCTTGAATGAAATCCATCGAAATATATGTCTAAATCCTTGTAGGGGTGGGAAAAGGTTCGAGCAATCTGGAAAGGAGTGTAGTTTCATCCTTGTGGTACTGACAAGGAGCACATTCAACAACCATATGTTGAATTTCTCATTGCACCCCCTTCCAAAAGAAGTTACGTCGCACCAACTCATATGTTTTGATGAACCCAGAGTTCCCTGCCAATGGAGAAGCATGGAGTTCATAAAATACCACATTTTTAAGGTCTGTGCTCTGGGGAAGCACCAGACGACTCATGTATCTCAGAGAAAATTCATCCTAAGATGAATATGGTACCATAGAAGGGTTATTGGCCAACTATTGGATGATTTCAAACAATGAGGATTCATTGACATAGCCTTGCTGAACATAGTGTAACCAAGTTGGAATAGGCATAGAAATAACTGAAAGAGAAACATGGGCATCAAGTGTGTGGAAAAGAGCATCCACCACAAGATTGTCCTAAGCCTTCTTATAGTCATAATCCCCGAGTTTGCTAACCCATTTCTGTTGTGTTGGGGATGAGACCCGTTGTTCTAGGAAATATTTCAAACTCTAGTGATCAGTCTTGATGCTGAAAGGATTCTTTAAGAGGGATGTCCACCACTTCTGTACTGTGTGCAAAATAGTCATCATTTCCTTCTCATATGTAGAGGTGGATAAATTCTTTCCAGAAAGGGATTTGTCGGTGAATGCAATGGGATGTTCATCTTGAAAGAGGACAACCCCAAGTCCATTGTTGTAAGCATCACTCTCAAGAGTGAAGAGCTTGGAAAAATCAGACATCTGAAGGGTGCATCGGAATAAAAGATCCAAGGGAGTACTTGAGACTGCTGAAGGTTGCATCTGAATGAAATGGAGTTGAGTGATGACACCATGTGAATTCGTCTTAAGGATATTTTCCATGCGATGGAAACTTATGATGCCAAAAGAACCTGGTTGTAATCCATTGAATGTGTGTGTGTTCCCATTGACTGAAAATTGCATCCACAGTTCAGCAAAATCCCATAAGATGGGTCCAATGGTGTGTAACCATTGAGTTCCCAAAATCACATCACATCCTCCTAGAGGCATGGAAAACATGTTAGAGTGTAAGTTATAATCTCCAATAGAGATACACACATTATGACACTTTCCTTTGCAAGGTAAGGTGCTCCCATTGGCAACCATGACTTTAAATATGGAGCAAGGATGGACAAAACTATCAGTTTGTTTGGCAATTTGAGGGTCAATGAAGTTATGGGTGCTACCAGAATCAATGAGTATTGTAAGAGGAATCTTCTTGAAGAAACCCTTGACCTGCATGGTTTGTGGGGTGGTGACTCTGACTAATGCAGGGAGAGATATCTCTGGGTGTTCGTCATGAGAATGAGGGTCAACAGGCAGCTGTTGAATGTCGACCTGATCGTCTACTAGATCCTGAGCAACTTCACAAATTTCAAGTGCAGGTGAAGAAACCACATCCAAGAGATAGAGCTTTTTTTTAGTACATTGATGTCCCCGGGTGAATTTCCCATCACAATTATAACAAAGTCATTTTTCCCTACGTGCCTGCATCTCTGCTTCAGAAAAATGCTTGATAGGAGTGGGTCTAGGAGTTGTAGGGATTGGATGTCTTTGGGAAACCATATTTCTGAAGGGAACAAAAGTGAATTTGGGGCATTGCTGAGCCCTGATCTTGTCCTCTGCCAACTTAGCCAACCATAGGATTTCCATCATTGTGTTGGGACAGAACATGTTAACCTCAGATCGGATTGTATCCTTAAGACCACTGATAAAACAACTCTTGTAGAATGCATCAGAAAATCCTTCTATGTGCTTGACTAATTTCTCAAATTCTATTTGATACTCTCTCACAGTGCCATTCTGGCAAAGTTTGGTGAGTGCTCCTGTGAATTCATCAAAACCACTGGGGCTAACTCGGTGCAAAAGGAGTTGGCAAAAATCTGCCCATTGAGGCTCTTCATGATCCTTGATATGCCAAAAAAACCATTGGAGGGCTTCACATTCCAAATGAAATGATGCAAGTGGGACTTTGGTGACATCAAAAGTGTTATGCATATGAAAGTATTGTTCTTCCTTGTGTATCCATCTAGTTGGATCATCACCATTTTAGCAAGGGAAATCAATCTTCGACCCACGAAAGTTGCTATAAGAAGAGAACTCGGTGGCTGCAGAAGACTCAAGTTGTTGTCAGTTGCTTATGGCTGAATGTTGAAGATGGAGGTCGAGAAATCTTTGATCCAGATCTGCGAGTTTGGTCTTGAGGGTGACAAGTTCTTCTTCCATTTGTCTATTTGCTCCTGCAAGGGTGACAACAACAAATTTTTTATTTTTTATTTTTATCCCATAGGGGGGGGGGGGAATGGGTAGAAAAATAGAAACAGAGAGGGTTTTAGAAAAGAAAAATTTTGAGTTGGGAAAGATGTGAGTGGNGTTGGGAAAGATGTGAGTGGGTAATTGGAGTTGACTGGGATTGGGACACTTTCTGAAGGACAAGGAACAAAAAATGCAAGTTTTAGAAGAGGGGTGAAAAAATAAGAAATTTTTTCAGAGAGGGACAATGAAGCAGAATTTGGAAACGAACACTGTGGCGGAATTTGAAGGCGATTGGGTGAGAATTGAAGAAGTTATGACAAATGTGGAATTTCGAGTTTCGGGAAGTGGAATTTGGGATAAGGTCCTCAATGAATGAAATATGCAGAATGGAATGATGGGGGTGACTATGAATTTTCAAGGGAAATGGAGCTAAATCAAGGAAGATATGGCTAAAAAAAACCAGAAATTTATACTCTTTTTTTTTAAGAAATGATCTGTGGCGGTGAAAGAAATTTGTGCTTTATCAACTTGAAATGATCTGTGACAATTCTGGAATTCTGTGCATTATCAACTGTAAATAGATATGGACCCCAGGTATATTCGTCTTCCTAATGGTTCAAAGGTAGTCACTCGACCACCAAGGCTGTCTTAGGCTTGAGTATTGGGGCAGTACCCTTCACTTCACGACACAGGTAAAACTGCTAACCGCTTGTCAAAACACGTCAGCTCTTTGGTTTTCCTCAGCGATGGGAATCTACTCAATCTGGTGGGGGTCATTGTCCTTTTCACTTGGCAAGTCCTCTCAATGGCCAGCTACTTCGGGGTTCCTCTGGTACTCCTCACAATGAGTTTTAGGGCTATGCCCAAGTACTTCCCACAGTTAAGCAGATATGATTTATTCCTCGATCCGAATGAATAGTACTGCTATAAGAAGAAGAATTACTGCAATAATCACAGTGCCAGAAAAAATGTGGCAAAAATTCCACCCGATGCCAAAAAAAAACACATAATTAGAGTTAGGGTTTTGAGACGAAATTTTTAAATCAGCATAACCTGGTCTATATTGCTTAGAATCACTATTATAGCCTGTTTCTGGAACTAGAATAGCCACTCTACTTCTACCTATGCAATTGGAATGGAAATCTGGGTACCCAGTCAAAAGATTTTCACTCTGCAATTTCTGCGGCCGTCACTGGAATTCTGAAAAATTGTTGATTTTAAATCTGCGATATCTCCACTTCTGGACCTCCAAACGAGATGGTTTTTTTTTGAAACTGTGTATTTTTGCAAGAGGAATTCAGATATGCAACCTATTTCTTTTGATTCAGTGTAGAAAGTTTCTAAAAGTGATATGAAATTCACCACCCAATTTTGCCCTCTTTTTTTTTTGAAAAAAAAAATTTCCCACTTGTTCCAAGGAAAGTGCTCTGATACTAGATGTGGAGAACCTCCTGCAATAAACAATGAGAATGCACGATATAATAGAAATATTGGAGCACAAAATATATTTTATTGATCACGGACCACTTCGAGGGGGCAACCTCCTTTGAGCAAGCTCAATACAAAATAACTCTTGGATGATTTCATTGGCCTCAACACTTAGTTATATACTAAGTCTAATCTAAACAACTATTATTCCCCATGAATGTGGGATGATACAACATACTAATGGGACGACTTACAAAGCATATACATCCAATAAAATATACTAATAAAACAAAGAGGAGGGTTGACACGGGTTCTTAACACTCCTCTACTGGTTAGCAACATTATTATTATTGGTTGATTATAATTATCATAAGCATAAGTAAGCTACAACAACCTTAATTATCTAACAACAATGTCAAACATGAGTTCTACCATGCATGCATTCATAACCATGATAATTCAATTCCATAAATAGAGTTGGACAATCTAGAAAAGAAACAAATGCATAGTCAAATATGTAATAAATGACATTCCATAAATTATCCATAAACTGTCATGGATATTCCACTGGAATAGTTCAGCACAACATATCTTACAACTTAATTCGTTATGTTACTTTAATTTCCACATAATGATAAATAAATTGGAACTAAAAGGGAAATATCTTTACAAAAATAACACATCCACACAAACAACACAAGATATACCCAAGGAAAAACCTAACCAGAAGTAAATATTATGCCCTGCTCTTTCCTCTCCAATATACTATGCAAATACAAAGAAAGTGATACTCATTATGGGGTTACCACTGACAGTGTGGCCTGCACAACTACTATACGATCTCCTACTTCATATGTTATGCTCTAATATCAACTCCCTTACTATTGCTAAGTTATGGAACAATACAATAACATCATCATAATGGAATCCCTTCTCCTCCTAACGACCCAATATTTAACATGTCCCCATAACCGACTAGGGTTAGTTTTATGGTTTGTACATGCCTCAACTCCCGACTAGACTTAGGGTTTTGGACCCTCTAGAATGTTCTTGAAATTTCACATGTGACTAGCTCCACATGTGTGGAAACTGAGAGTTGGTGTGGAATCCACTTTGTACTATGGTGGTCAATTGTATAGGTCAACTTGTTGGAGGCATAATGTCCTCATAGGAACTCCAATTGAGGTGATTATTGCACCGTTGGAAAGGTCTCAGATTGTAGAATGGTGTTGAGGGAATGCAAGCTATGCTCACAAACTTTTCACCCCAAAAAACATCATTTAAGCTCTCAAATGGGCCTTAGAAGGTTCTAGACCCTAATTCTGGAACGTAAGACCTACCCCTAAAATGGGCCCTACAAGCCAATTCATTTAATTTGTCCACCCATAAAACACCAAAATAGATGACAAATCATATATTGATCCATTCAGATCATACCTCCCAATTTTGGGAGGCTTTTGGTACTCTAGGGATGGTATAAACCTTGCTTTCTATTACTGGGCTTATTGGTACAACAAAGTATGCACCTTCTAATATACCATACTACATCTTCTTGCATTTTGAGCCAATACACATACCTTTGTAAGTTACCAACTATCTTCCCAACACCAAAATGCCCTATAACTTTGAAGGTGTCTACTTCTTTGGTAAGCTACAATATTTCACCTTTAGGAACATAGAGCTTTTCTAGTTTGTAGAGTAACCCATTATGGAGATGATAATCATCCTTATTACCAGCCCCAAAAAACTCCTAAATTCAATGACATTAGTAGGGACTAACCATCTTGTAATGGCCTCCACTTATGCATGGTCTATCTTGAGTTCCCCTCCACCGATCACATGCCCCAAATACACTAATGAATGCTAAGAAAACTCACATTTATTTAGATTAGCCAACTCCTAGTGTTTTTTCAAAGTCTCTAACAATTGCTTGATATGTGAAATGTGCTCCTCCTAGGTAGAGCTATAAACTAGTATACCATCCAAATACATTATAAAAAATGAATCTAAATAAGGGTGCAAAGCATCATTCGTCAATCTCATAAAATATGGTGCATTACATAAACCAATAGGTGTGACCAACCATTCATACAAACCTTCCCTTGTCTTAAAGGTAGTCTTCAATGTCTTCTTCTTTTACATGTACCTGGTGGTATCTAGGCTTGAGATTCAACTCGGTGAAATACTTGGCATGCTACAATTGGTCTAACAAATCATCAATCTTGGGAAAAAGGTACCAATTCTTGAGTGTAATCTTGTTTAAAGTCGTGTAGTCGATACACATCCACCAAGTCCCATCCTTCTTGGCTACAATGATGATAGGTGACCCACAAGGTGAGGTGCTTGATCGAGTCACCCCCTGATCCACCAACAACTACAACTAATTCTTTATTTCATATGCTTCCAGAATAGACTGTCTATACAACCCAATATTTGGTAACAAGGAGTTATGTAACAAATATATTTCATGATCTACTTCCTTTTTAGGTGGTGTCCCTTTAGCCTCTTGGAATAGTCCTTTGTATGCAAGTGGAAAATCCTCCATTTGTTGTTTTCTCTCTATGGTACATCCCTCCGAGGATGCCTTGAATTATTGATTCTTCATGTGACTACTCTCTTGTAAGAAAAGAAAAACATATTTCTTACTTGAACTAATCAACTTTTTGGCTTGGTTAGCACTTACCAGTGATATCCTTGGTTTCTAATCAATATAGAGGAACAATTTGACATGCAAGGACGTGCAGTTGTAGAATGGTCAATTGGGTGCCAAAATATACCCTCATATCCAAAAAACACTAAGTAAATTATCCCCATGCATGCTCATGAATATCAACATTGCAAACTCTAAGAAAGGGCCCACCACCTTTTTGGAATTGATTGATCTGAGTCTATAATGACCAATATGACTTCATATATCTAGGTAAGTGACCAAATGGGTATCCAAGTATACCTTTAGATTCTCATGATGCCTTGTAGAATTCAATATATGAAATAACCACCTTTTAACCCCTATAGAGATTGATACACTAGAAATGCAAACCTTAGAACTTTGAATAAGATCTGATGAATTTTTTGTGGCATTAAACAAAGTGTACTGATATCTTCAATGTCCTTGGTAGACCAACATGAAAGGGAGTTTGCAATGCAGACCAATACACAACATATGCAATTAATCATCACAATGATTCATCATATAGTTAATCATATATACATGATAATATACCTACACCACAAGTATACATGATAATATACCTACACCACAGGTATCTTCAAACAAGTTTTTGAGAAACAAGACTTACCAATTAACTAGATTCATGATAACATCAAAGTACTTGCAAGGACTACTTTCTTTTATTGGGAGGATAATGTTGAGTAAAATCAAGTTAGACATGTGAAAATATGGTTAAAGGCGAGTCAGTTGACTCAAGATGTAGGAATATAGGGGTCTCTATGATATCCACCACTTAGGAAAACATTAGGGAAGTGTCTCACAAATGGGTGAAGTGTAATGAGATAATCCCCCTTAACCATCAACAATTAGACTTCCCCTTACTTGACTTTGACTTTTTGCTTTAGCTCCTTCTTGGACTAGTCTTCATTTAATTTCTCGGACTCTTTATGTCTTGTACTTCTTTTTTTTATGGAGACCTTGGTATTTGATTTTATCTGAAGGCATATTAGCAAGTTTTCTACTTGCTTCTTTCTCTTCTTGATTTTATTTATTTAACTTGGTCTTCAACTTGCTTTGACATTGTAGTTACATGGATCCTTGGATTGGGAGGTTCATTTTCATGCCTTTTATTTTTTAGGCATAGGAAGGGAAGAATACTTTCACACTTTAGGTATAGGACATATCATTTCTCCATGGAAACTCACCCACCTTGATGATATCCAGCCCCAAGGTTTTACAATTGAGCCTCCTAGCCCATTAGGAAAAATCGTTGCAACACATCATTTCATGAGACACAAAGGAAAACTGGGAGGGCTTGATGGTGAAGGGTTCACAGAGGGGAAGTCAAGAGTTCAACTTCACGAACCTTAGACCAAGGATGTAGACCATAATTATGAAGTGGAATGGATGATGGAAAAAATATGGACCTAGAGAAGGGGGTAAAGTCCTTGAAAAATACTCAAACATCACCTAGGTTAAATAGTACATAACTAAACCAAGGATATACTACCCTTGTCAACTTGAAAGTGTAATACTACTAGCTATACTTGTAAGACATCTACTATGGAAATAACAACATATAGTACACCATCAATTAATTCATCATCATGGCATATTAAAAACATTGGCATATATCTAATCATCACATCACATCTTATCGCATCAAAGGGGAGGCCTAAAAGCAATAAAGATGGACCTCAATACTTTAGATTACATCCTGCTCAAAAGAAAAAATAGGTCTACCATATAGTATTTCCGCATAACGTGGCATAACAAAACTTATGTGATGATACTAAATGTCACTAATGGCCAAGTTATATTTTTATGATTATTAGAGTCTATAAAAATTGTGCATGGGGTCTACAAAAACTATGCCATACTTATTTGTTAATAATATGTGTAAGTTTTAAGAAAAATGGAATGACACATAGTGACTCGCTTTCCATGTGTAGTTATAGTTTACCCTAGCCACCGTCGTTTGTTTGCAAGTAGTGTTTTAGAACTGTGCATGAATTAGCTTGCCATTTATTGGATTGTAGATTGTTGTCCTCTTCTTTGCTGCAAGTTTTGATTGGGAGGTAGCCAATGACTTTTATATTATGAGTGTCAGGCCTATGATTTGGGATTTATGGAGTAATTTTTCAAGGTGGATCAATGGGTGACACTATTTTTGAAAAGGTAGAAGCTTTCAAAGCTTTGGTTAGTTCTTTAAACCCAAGAAATGGGAAACATCCTTCGCCTATGAGATTTCTAAAATGAATGGAATTTATCCCTTAGATGGTACTTCCATCTTCAAAACCAAGAAGAAAAGGTGTTGTATTTTCTAAGCATGCTTTGATTGGAAAGTATATGAGCCTTTGGCTTAGCCCAAGAGCTATGGAATAGTGGCTAATAGAGTATTGGTCACCCAATATTCATGGTTCAATAAATAGGTTTGCTTCTAGCCAAGGTTACTTTGTATTTCCTTTCTTAGTAAGTAAGATCATGAATTAATATTTCATTATGGATATTATTTCATAGGATCCAAAGGAATGTATTTATCTCCTTGGACTCTTGACTTAAATCCAAAAGATATTTTGGGATGAAATCTCTCTTAGATATATTGGGAACAAACTATGTAGATTTATATATAGAATAGAGCCAAAATGAAATATGTACTCTTACCTGAATATGTGTGGAAGTGGGCATGGATAAGGGATTCCCAAAGGATTTTCATGTCCCCTCCCCTCTACTCGTCAAGAGAGAGGACATGACTAATCAACTGCACTGTCTACCAAACCGGGCAATCTAGCCCCATGAACATAAACACAAATGCATTGAAATAAAAATACATATGCAGATGCATAATGCAATCATATACAGCGGAATAAGAATAAATTTCAATACATTCAATATTTTCATTATAATTTTTAAAACAATAAATTGCAGAACTTAAACACAAAAGAGCACTTATCTTGTAAATGAGTTGTCCCGCAACTAGCTATGTTGCTACAACGTTCCACCCAACCATAGGCCATTTGTGCTCGTCAATCTCTAAGCACAACTGCCACCCTTGAGCTAGGCATGATTTCCACAAGGAACTAGGGAACAACATGCTCACACATAGCCAAAATACACACCAAGGTTCATCCAAGCCATTCTACAATTGGGTTTATGAGGTTGCTACGGCATTGGAAAGGAAGAATTGATAAGCTAGTGAGCTCAACCACAGAGCTATGGACACCTGCACAAGATCTATCTAGCTTGGCCTCTATAATACCTAGACACCCAACACAAGTAAGTATCCCCTTCACTGCTACATAATCCCTCAGGCCATACCTTCCCTTCTAGTGCTCTTCAGGGTGCGCATAGAAGAATAGATAGCCCCTCTTGATCTTTCTATGAGGTTCCTCTCTTCACTAGGCTTATCAAGCCAATTTTGGGCCTCTTCCACTCCTAAGTCTCATAGACCAAAACAAGGGTGCACATGACAACAAAATAAAAATGCTAGGCATGAAGGAAAACATTTTGGGCAACCAAAAACAAAATTGAAGATGAGGAAATAAGCTTGGGAGAGCAATTCTATTTCATAAAATGTTCTTGGGCATTGTAGGGGCAAAAACAACCTCCCTAAACACCCAAATCATGAATCTCCCTTCCCAGCCACTATGCAATACAAAAACCGGTTTCTAGCTTGGAGAAAAATGAGGAAAACTATAGAAATCATGAAGGAAAACGCACAACAAGATCCAGCTGCGTGAGGAAGCAAAAAACATGAATGAGGAATGGAATGGGCACCAATTTTTGGGTGATAAATTGCCCCATAAGAAAAAATAAGTTTTTCAAAATGATGGCTTCCCCAATACGAATTTGACTGCCATAATCTTCCATTCCCAATGCATTAACTGCCTCAACCAACTTCTAGAAGAAATAAATGATTGGGTGCATAAGACAAAATGTGTAGTTGAGAGTTTATGGGTTCTCTAATTGACACTTGGATTTACACCATTGTCTCAAGGGTTTGAATAATTTCCCTCCCTATTCCTTGTGAAATCATGCCCCCATCTCTTAGTTGCATTGCATAGCTAGTTGTGGGTATTTTATTAAATTGCATATTTACATTATGCCTCAATTTATAATGTGCCTGGATAGCATGAGAACCATAGGTATCGATTTTTAATTATCGATACATAAAACGCTAAATCGATGGCGGGGCCTTGGCCTTGAGCCCCTCACCATGATTTAATAATGATATTTACATCATGTACATTTTTAATGCAAATGGGGTCAAAATTGGGATATTACAATCCCCTCCCCCTTAATTTAGCATTGTCCTTAGAGATCTTCAAAATTGAACAAAAATGGATGTGCCACTCTCATGGAATCCTCCAACTCCCACGTAGCCTCATCAGGACCATAGTGCTTCCATTGCACCTTTACCTGTCCAACGGCTCGGTTCCAGAGCATTGTTACCTTCTTGTATAGGATGCACAATGGCTCGGTTTGGAACTCTCCCTTGGGTTTCACCTGGATCACATCCCAACTAATCACATGGTTAGGATCATGTACATATTTCTTAAGCAAGGAGACATGAAAAACATTACGAGCTCTAGTGCTAGCAGGAAATGCAAGTCTATATGCAACTGGCCCTATTGTTTAAGCACTTCAAATGGCCCACAATATCTAGGTGATAGCTTGGCACAACTCCCAAGCTTCAAGGAACTCTTCCTTGGCCTCACTCTAAGATAAACATGATCCCCACCACTGAACTCCATGTGCACTCTATGCTTATCTGCATAGCTCTTCTGTCTATATTGGGTTGCTTTCAAGTTCTATCTGATCTTTTCAACCTCTTGTTCCATTTCCTTAAGAAATTATGGACCAAGCACAATTCTATTCATTGGATTATCCCAAGTCACTGGTGTCCTACAACTTATTCCATATAAATCCTCATATGGACTCATTTTCAATGATGCTTGTTTCCCATTATTATATGCAAACTCTACCAAGTGTAAATAATCCTCCCACTTGGATGGTTTGTCCATTACATACATGCGAAGCATGTCTTCAAGCACCTAATTTACTCTCTCTTTTTTTCCATCGGTTTAAAGATGGTAGGTGGTGCTAAAGTTCAACTTTGTACCCAAATTTGCAAAAAGACCCTTCCAAAAATTTGAAGTAAACTTGGTATCCCTGTTAGAAATTATTGCCGTAGGCAATCCATGCAATTTGAAAATTTCCTTCATGAAAATATTTGCAATGTCATGGGATTTATACGTGGACTTGATCAGTATAAAATGTGATTCCTTTGTTAACTTTTCCGCCACAACCATGATGGAATCATGTTATCTCAAAGTCATTGGCAACCCTGTAATAAAATCCATGGAAATGACTTCCCATTTCCATTCCAGGATTGGAAAAGGCTGCAAAAAACCTGCTGGCTGTTGATGTTCAACCTTCACCTGCTGACATTTCATGCACTTAGAAATATACTCAACAATGCCATTTTTCATTCCCAGCCAAAAATACTACTTTCTGGCTGTAGCAATTGTTTTCTGATATCCTAGGTGACCAGAATATGGAGCTTGATGGATTTCATCCATAACATTCCTCCTCAAGTCTGCCACATTTAGAATATAAACACTATTCTTGTAAGTAAGAAGTTTGTTTCCTTCCAATTGATATTCTTCGTACTTCCTTTAAAGTTTTGTTGATGCAACTTGTCCTTTGTCTGGACATACACTTCATCCTCAGCAATATGGTAATAATTTGCTGCCTCAAATCTGGTTGGAAAGTACTAAGAGATGCCACATGCATTTCATGTACCTTTCTGTTGAGTGCATCAACCACCTTGTTTTCTTTTCCTTTTATGTGTTTGATTTCAAAATCAAATTCACACAAAAATTCCAACCATCTAGCCTACCTAGCATTTAAAGTTGGTTGATCAAACAAGTATTTCAGACCACAATGGTATGTCCTTAGCTCAAATTTCCTCCCCATTAAGTAACGCATCCACATCTTTAGAGCATGTACTATGGTTGCAAGTTCTAAATCATGAGTAGCATAGTTCTTCACACGCTCCTTCAACTTTCTTAACTCATAACATACCATGTGGTTATCTTGCGTAAGAACTCCTCCAAGTCCTTGATTGCATGCATTGGTACACACCACAAAGTCCTTTCCTGGATCTGCAATTTTCAAAATTGGTGCACTCGTAAGAATATTCTTCAACCGTTGAAAGCTTTCTTCACATTTTGGTGTCCATTCAAACTTTATCCCCTTCTTTTGCAAAGAAGTGATTGAATGTGCGACCTTGGAGAATACTTCAATAAACCTCCTGTAGTACCCGACAAGTCCCATAACGGATCTCACATCTGCCACATTTCCTGGAGTTGGCCAATTCATAATGGCCTCAATCTTCTCAGGGTCCACAGATATTTCTTTGTCTTAGATAATGTGGCCCAAATATAATTTTATCTTTATAAAAGTCACATTTTTTCAACTTTGCATACAACTTATGCTCCCTTAGCAATTTCAATGCTATTCTCAAATGTTCTTCATGCTCTTCTTCATTCTTAGAACAAATAAGAATGTCATCTAGGAAGACAAGAACAAACTTGTCCAGATGCTTGCTAAAAACACTATTCATGAGACGCATGAATGTAGTTGGTGCATTTGTGAGACCAAATGGTACCACCACAAACTCATAGTGCCCATATGTTTTTCTAAAGGTTGTCTTATGAATATCTTCTTCTTTGATTCTTACCTGATGGTAACCAGACATCATGTCAATTTTTGAAAATACCTTTGCTCCTCTCATTTGATAAAAAAGGTGTAACGTTCCCAACCCTCCGACCGGCGAAGAGGATGCTACCAATTTATGCTAACTACTCGGGCAACTAGCCCCATGAACATACACATGAAAATTGAAATGCTTTGAAGTAAAATATGCATACATTATTACTATACAACGGAAGCAAAACCATACATTCAAGAATTCAACATGTTCATTATAATTCATTATCAAATGTAATTGCAGGGAATTAAACACAAGAATACTTATCTTTGAATGAAGCTCCCCGCAACCAGCTATGTCGCTGCAATGTTCCACTCAACCATAGGCCAGTGTGCTCCTTAATCTCTCAGCAACACTGCCACCCTCGAGCTGGGCATGATTCCCACAAGGAATAAGGAAACTAAGCAGGCTCACACATAGCTAAAGATATGTCAAAACTCAGTCAAGCCAAAACGGTTGGGTTTATCAGACCAAGAGTACACAACAATACATAACTAAGCCAACAAGTTGGGTTCATCAAGTTATCAGGAGATGGAAGCACTGTCTGCTAAGCTAGTGGGCTCACTGAAGAGCTAAGGATGCCTACACCAGAACTAGCTTGAATCCTAGGACATCCACACACACCCAACATAAGGAATCATTCCCTTCTCTGCTACACAGTCCCTCAGGACATGACTTCCCTTCTAGTGCTATTCAAGGGGTGTAGAGAAGAGTGTCAACCGTCTAGCTCTATCTATGAGGCTCCTGCAAAACACTAGGTTGTCAAGCAGACTCCTTTCCACTCGTTGGGCAATAGGGCAGACCCGAGTTAATCCTTATGCGTCGCACCAACAAAAGACCCACCGTGTTGGCCCTTTCGGCAACAACCTGCGCGTAGGTTGCAGTCTCACCCGAAACAACAATGTGGTGCCGCAGAATCAGGTTTCTGCATGCATAGAAGGGTATTACTGTACCTTAGCCTTTAAACACAATTATTAATCAACACTTGTAAATTTATCATTCATTCACATATAACCTTGCAGCATAATAAACAAACTAAACTTGCATAACCCTCTACGGGGAATTCACAGCAAGCTTATTACTAGCAGTGATCTTATGTTATCAGATGTATTCAGTTTAATGCATGAAAATAACAGAAACAGAATCAACACAATAAAACCACGACACCAAATATAACGTGGTTCACCCCCAGTGTAGGGGCTACGTCCACAAACTACGTTTTATTCCTCTTTCCTCAAAACCATAGTTGATCTGCGCACTCAGCTGCAGATCCCTTCAGTCCTTTATCAGCCGCGCACACAGCAGCAGGCTCCTGCGCACACAGCTACAGGTCTTTCTTTCCTTTCTTACAAAACCCCTCTGCGCACACAGTTGCAGAGGTCGTCCACGCACACAGCTGGGACTTATCCTTTCCTTACAAAAAAAACCAACCTTACTTCACCTTATCTTTCTTTACATCAAAAAGCCTAACCTATCCTTTTTACACAAGCGCTTATTTATACTGCGCAATTTTACAAAACCATGGTCTTAAACCATGGGCACCCAAAAAACCCTAAACCCTGGATTTAAACCACAGGTTTATTACAAAAAGTGGGTTTTGACTTACCCTGACACCCCTAAGACTGTCTTGGCCCATAGCTCCGCTTACAAATTTTCTAATTAACTGTGGAGTTACCCAAACATGGAGTATGCGCCCCAACAGGCCCCTAAGACTCACTAGTGGCCCGTCCCGGGACACTCTGCGAAGACTCTGGTGGGTGAATTTTCTGTGCGAGGGCCTGGAAGCGACTGGTGAGATTATGCAGTATCTCATCAGCGGCTTTCTCCTTTTCCACCAGTTCCTGTAATACTGAAGAAGAGTCTGTGTCAGCCTTTTCCTGCGCAAAAGTGTCATAGGTCTTCAAAATTTTGAGCTGGCTCTCCGCAGTATTGGTCAATTCTAATGCTTCATCAACCAGGGGCTGTAACGCATTTTCTAGCATCGTCACCTTCGTCCTAGAAGACTCGATTTCCTGTTGAAGTTCCTTGCTGCGCTTTACTTTAGCCATCTTCTGCATAGGTGGCAGTGTCTTGATTTCTATTCGGACTGCATCTAACTCATCCTGGCGCAACTTGATAGTTTCCTGAATTTTCCCTACATCTGGATGGTCCTGCAGGTTTGCCCATGCTTCTATGCTGTCTTCCATTAGTTTTGCAACACTAGCCACGTTGTCTGATATTTTTGTTGCTGAAGCCTTGATATCCTGCTGGCGCTGTTCTCGGACCTCTAGTGGGGTCTCAGGGGGAATGCGCAGTTGAAGTTCTGCAATCTGTTGCTGATGTTCTATCTTCATCCTTTACAGCTCACCACGGGACTACTGGGCATAGTCTCTCATCTTAGAAATCTTCTGCTTGGGTTCCTCTGTTTCCTGTATGTCGTAGTCAGAAAGACTCCGACATGCCTCATCCAATGCTTGCATTAGCGTAGTTGTTGTCTGTTCAGCCTCTTTCTTCTGTTGTGCGATCTCTTCTAAGTGTGCGGAGAAAGTTTTGTTTTACTTGATGGAGTCTTCCAGTTGGGTTTGTGATACTTGGGTTCTGGTATGGATTTCTTTTGTAATCGCAAGCTGACGGAGGTGCAACTCTGACATAGGCATCTTTGTATAATCAAGCTCCGCGGTTATATTTGTCTGGGGTCGAGAATCGATGTCAGGCTGCATCAGAATTGCACTTGATACCTGTCCCTGGGGATCCCGGAGTGGCCATTGCCTAATATCCTGGTGCGTGGGTGCCATAGTGCTGCTTGTCGCAGTACTGGGTGCTAATTTTGTGGTTAGCTCTTTTAACTCCGATACCCTGTTTGCGATACCTACGAGGCCGACAAGATGTAGTTCCGCGAATTCGGACCATTTTTTAGTAAGCGCTGTCGTAGACTGTTTGAGAGCATGCTCCAGTGCATCCATCGTGACAGCGGCTTCGTCCTCGATATCTTTATCCTTTGATGCTTTTACCTTTTTGCGGGACTGTGGCTTGGTTACCTCGGCTACTTCTGGTGACTTGCGCTTCATTGGTGGGGTAGGATCTGTTATGGTCTTGACCGACTCCTCATCCTGTTCATCCTGCTCATCCTGTTCACTATCTCCACCCTGGCCGTTGTCATTTATTTGCGAATCACTTGGATCTTCGCTATCTTCCAATGGGCTTTGCTGCTGCGCCTGACTCGTACCTGCGCCAATATTGGTAGCTAGAGGAACCAGAATAGAGGGTTTTTTCCCTAAATCTTTCAGCCATTCGGCCGGCCATAGCTGAACGATCCGCCGGATATCTGGTTCGGTGACTACATATGGTAATTTGAAACATTGCCGTTGAGGATCTGCACGAGCTTGAATGAAAACATGATGCATGTCGGCACTAAAGTGCGTGACACCCTCGTATTGAGAGAACACTTCGTTGGTAAGTCGAGGTGTTCGCACTATCTCATAGTGAAGGCTCATAGCATAGAAGACGAACACAGTGTTCGTCATCTGTTGAGTTTCCTTATCTGAGGATACCCAAAGGGAGGCATACCTTGCGGCCCCTGGCGTGCCAGGGTTTATTTCGACAAACTGGGCTTCAGTGGGTTCCTTCCACCCAACTAATGCAATAAGGATTATAAGCCAAGAATAATGAAAAGGTCTACCTTTTTCTTGCGCATCACGGGCATCCTCCAAAAACTCCTTGGCAAGATAGCCGGTCCAATTATAAGTATACCCCTCGGCGCAGTTCATAGCAATCCTGATAACCGGGGCAGGTACTTCAGTTGGCCTGCATTTCCTTATGAGTTTGCAGGCTAAGAGTTCAGCTGCAAACCGAATGGGCTGCTCCCGAATCGCGGAAGTATGATAACCCCGTTTCCCCTTCGTCAGGCCAAACCGCTCCTTCATGGTTTGCGCGAGCTTTGTGTCGTCATGTTTGGACGGAAACTCGGTTCCCGGATCTGGTCCTGCCATGGGTAAACCTGTGATCCTATGGATGAGGGCAGCGTCAATAGGAATTTGCTGGTCCCCTATCCATAAGTAGCCGTCATGCACCAAGGCTAGTAACTGCTTGGCCACTACATTCACAGGTATGCCGCGTCCAAAATGGGGAATGTGAAATAGCTTGAGTAGGCCAGCTTTGTCCAGACCCGCAGCCCATGTTTGCACTTCCAGCAGTGTGACCTTATGATCGGGGTACTTGACACGGTGCAGATATTCAGTTGGGTCAAACTGTGGGAACTTGCCATGGTCATTGGTATCATGATCGCTGTACTTAAGCCGATCAATCTTCCCTGTCATACTGCCAATCAGCTGTACGCCTGATGGTAATGAAGGTGTGGCTAATGTAAATTGCTTTGTCCGACGGGGTAACACGGTGCCTGGGCGAACTGGTGGTAGATATGCTGGCCGTGGTGGCGGAATGTTCTCCCGTCCCCCAGCCGGGGCCTGTGCGGAGCCAGAGGGCTCCATAGGATGAGCCGCTGGTGTTTGCCCTGTTTGCTGCGGCCGGTCTTGGTTGCGCTTGGTGCGAATTTCAGTTCTAGATTTTCTCCTAGCAGACCGTGTCTACATCGGCCGTGGTGGCGCCGGGGGAGTGGCTTCACAGGAAGCTATGGCAGGCGTCCGAGTAGAGCAGGTGATCAGACCCTCTTGCTCGAATTCTCTGACCAAGGCGTCAATCTCGCTTTCGGTGGTCATGGGTTCATTCAAAAAGCTTGAAGAAATGCAGGATGCGATTTTTCCTAACTTAGGTATCTTCTTATACACGCCATCGATCAACTCAGGAAGGATAGTGCATTGAAGGCACCAAATCTGGTGGAAATCTTGTCCATGTGGGGCACGATTACCGGTACCGGTCTTAGTACAGTCATTTAAAGCAATTAAAATCCCGCCACCGCCAAAATGACTGCCTCCCAACGGTCAGATTTTGGGCCTCGCTACATTTTTGGGTTGCGGCAGAAACATGGTCGCAGCCTCGGAGTAATGAGCAACTTCGGCCCAATGGTGCCCTTCGACCCGACCCGGTAATATCTGCGATAGGACTATTAAATTTGAGGTGCAAGCGTCTTGGCTCTGCCCCTTGAACTTACTTCGCACTGCTTGAGCTTGCCTTATAAATGTGGGGCGCGCGACTTTCTAGTAGGTTCCCTGACGGAGTTGAAGTTCTGTAGGGTCGGCCCCCCATGCTGCGGTAGCGGCTATTGCTACTTCCAGATGTTGGATGTTTTGTGACTGAGGTACTTGTTCTGGTATTGGCATAATAATTTTTCTAGCGTCTGTCATCCCAACCTGGGCAGGCACTTCTCGAGGCTGTGCGCTAATGCATCGAAGAGACTGAGTGATCTGCGCGCACCTATGGCCATGTAGCTCATACAGTCATTGTTGCCAATTCTCCAGACCATCATCTGAATCAGAGACGCAGGAGCTATCGCATTGCCAATCCATTACACCATCATCATTAGGTTCGACATAATCTGCATCCGTGGCTGTGATGTTATAGATGTGGTCTAGAGTATCCTGCTCCCCTTCGTCTCTGATTGGTTCTGTATATCTTTCTCCTTGGGATGGGTCGAGGGGTATAATAACGCGCAGGCCGTTTCCTTCGAAGGTCATCTGTCGCCTTTTAAGGTTGATGATTGCAGCATTGGCCATGGCCCACTCGATTCCCAACAGAGCTGGATAAGGGTTGCTGTCATCAATAATCTCAATAACTTCAAAGTTTGCTAGAGTACTGACCCCATCGATGTCGATTGGGACACTAAGAAGTCTCCCTAGCGGTACAATCCTTTGCTGGTTAGCTAGTCGCAGCTGTATAGGTGACCAAACCAGGGAAGGCTTTCCCATTTGTCCCCAGGTCTGCTTAGGGAGGACATTGACGTCTGATCCAAGATCCAGGATGACATCAGTCATATCATATTCTCCTATCTGGACATTCATCCTCATTTCCCTTCCCGTTCTTCGGACACGACTAACAGTTTTCTCCTGATCAATTCCTCTCTGAGGGTCTGTGACATCAAGAACTTTTTGCAGCTCGTTTAGAGCGTTCTGATTGCGCAAGAGTTTCATACAGCTCTGCAAGAAAGAGGATAGTGTACTTACTTTATCCGTCGAGGCCCCCTGTAGCTGCGAAGCCTGCTGGTGTTGCTGCACAGATATTTTGACAGCGCCATCAATAGTATCGCACCGGGCCTCCTGGACTGGTGTGTTATCCTTCGCAGGGCCAAGGGCTGGGACTTTTTTTGGAGGCCTGCTGTGCGCACATCGTAATAGGTTGCTTTGGTGAGTCTTGAGTATGTGTCGTAGCTCCACTCCGGGTGACCACATTGAGGGCTGGGGCAGGTCTTTGCTCCATGGAAATCAACTGAATACTTGGAGTAGGACCATGGTTGTTTTCCTGTATCTTTGCAAGGAGCTGGGGGCACTGTTCAATCACATGATCCACTGCGCGGCAGTACCGACATGTCGTAGTGGGGTTCCGACAGTCGCAAGCCAAGTGACCCGCTTGATTACAATTGTAACACACAACCTGGCCTCTACCTCTGTCGGTCATCCCACCACGGCCGCGACCACCAAAAGCACCTCTGCCGGAGGCGCCGCCACGGTAACCGTAGCCATCATTATTCTGGGCTTCATTGTGGACTCGGTAGGTATCAGAGGTGCGCTCTCGCATAAGGTCATAGCTACGACATTCTTCTTCATTATGCCCAACGGACTTACAAAACTGACAGTAGGGGTTTTTGGGAACTGGAACATATCTCTGAAGAAGGGGGCAGTGCTCATGGTGATGCTGGCCAGGGGTGCGGCAAATCTCACAATATATCGCACCAGCATTGAATTGGGTAGGCGTGCCCGTGCTTAGGTAGGTTCTGACCAGGGGGCACTGGTCCCTATCGTGACCCTCGGACCGACATTGCGTACACCAGACCTCCTCTCGGCTGGTTTTAGCTTTCTTCATGTCACGAAGTTCCAGGGCCATTGCTGCCAACTGCGCTTGGATTTGAGCAAGCCCATAATCGTCTCCGACGGGAGCGGTCTCTAGCTTCATTGCGATTTCCAGAGCCTCTTGCTGGTCAGCAACCTTCTGTTGCATGAGCGGCGTTCTGATATGCGGTAATAGCGCAGCGATAAACCATTCCTTGTGCTCCGCAGGACTAATAGTGAAGCTTACTTGGTCTAATAAGACTTTGAATCTCTGGTCAAAGTCCCACACAGATTCGCCGCGCCGCTGTTGAATCTCTTTGAGTTCAGTGATGCTCTGTGATTCGGATTTCGGTTTCTTAAATTCCTTAATGATGGCGGCCTTGATTTCATCCAAAGTGGGGTGCTGATTGCTGGAGAATTTCATGAACCAGGTCAAAGCCCGGTCGCGAAAGGAGGTAATGAGCTGCGCGGTTCTCACATCCAGGTC
>LPNX011150090.1:292260-319312 GCA_001517045.1 Pseudotsuga menziesii
GTAAAGTAAAGTAACTGCTCAATACAAGGAGGTGGGAAAAAAACCACATGGGAAAAAAACCCCCCTCTAATTAAGCAGGTAGATTCAGGATTAGTCTGGTTCTTCTGTGCACAGGTATCCTGGGGCCCGGCATGTGAACCTCTCCATCATTTGTTTGGAGGAATATTCCTCTTTGAAAGAAGAATGATATGCTCAACTAAATAAAAAATATAGATAGCTGCCGGATGAATAATGGACCCATGTAGAGCAATTAAAGTCAACTGATAAGTGAGAAAAGGTTCTTGAGGATTCAGAACATGTGAGGAACACTCAAGAAACTAATATGTTGCAGCCATGAACAACAAACCATGAGTGGTAAAAACAACCCCAAGTGTTAGGAGCAAGTGTCTAGGCGGATGTAGAAAATCTTCCTCTTTACTAGTTCTATGAGGAGTTGAGCATGTGACCAAAGGTAGAGAAGCCCTGGGACTGTTGAGAGCGAATGCTTGAGCTCCATAGTCTGATATAGCTTTTGAAATAGTTAATGAATCACTAAATAAAATATCAATAACCTCATAAGAGGAAAATATCACCAAATCCCTAGCAACAATTTTGAGGAAGAATTGCGATACTTGATTTTTCACATCGGAATTGGTGAGAGTAGCTACAAGCATGACTGAAAATTCTTGGATTTTAAAATTTGAACCAAATAATATCATATCAAAAAGTAAATCAGATCTGAATAGGTTCACAATAGATCCAAAACTATGAAATGAAATCAAATTCCCAGCAACAGTTTTGAAGGAGACTTGCAGTACTTGTTTCTTCACACCGTTGATGAGAACATCTACTAGCAATACTGAAAGATTATGACTTTGAAATATTAAACCAAGCAATATAAGATCAGATCTAAATAAGATCATATCAGATGCAATAAGGTTAATATCAGATCCAAAGAAATGGTCAACTGAGACGATGGATGCACAACTTTCTTCTTCTTCAAAATTCTGATTTTTGGTGCATGCAATCCTACAGGAATTTGCTGGAAGATCTAGATCATGGGGAGTGAATGGATCACTCTGGTAATCTGATATTTCTTCCAAAATATCCAAGGCATTACATATTTGCACACTAGCAGCAACATTAGAGGGAGAAAATATCAAATTTCTCTTCACTTTCGGAAGCAATTACTGGCAAATTTTGCACAGAATTCAAAGGAAAATCACCGGTGAATGTTTGCATGGAAGTGCACCAGTGTTTTTCTTTAATATCAGATATTCAAGTGTCTTCTTCTGTTTCATACATATGAGGAGATGAGACATCAAATATCTCATGAACTTCCAGAGCATCAGGAGAAGGAGTCACTGCAAGGAGACTGTCTTCAATTCGAATTGATTGTGTAGAAGATTCTGCTTCTTCTTCATTTTGAACAACTTCATTAGAGAGAGTGGAGGCCGATATTTTTGGATCAAGGATGTTTATGGTGCTATATGTGCTCTCCAAAGTGCTATTATGATCCTCATTAATCATTCCAAAGGTTTTGTCCAATATTTTCCAGAGATCTTTTGGGCTCTTAACAGATATTTTGAGGTAGCGCATGCTAGGAGAAATGGCCATATACATTGTTCCATAAGCTGCATCACATTCATTTATCCAGTCATCCTTTCTCTCAAAGGACTCTTCACCAAGTCCAATAGACACCTCATAGAGATATTGTCTCTTCAGAGATGCAATCATCTTCATCTTCCATTCTGAATAGTTTGTGAATAGGGCAAGAAGAGGAACTGATGAATCTAGAATTGATGAAGCCATTTGAAGTTGTACCTGCAAAAACAAAAAAGGGGCACTGTAAGGTCGACAACCTGCACATTTCATGTTTTCATCACACCTAGCATAGTTTATCAAGCTTGATCAACAATTCCTTAACTTGGGGTATTAAGTGGTAAACCTTCTGCTTCTGGTGCAGAGCTGGAAGGAGCAATTTTGCTAAAAACTGATCCAGTAGGAGTTATGAGGAGGAGAAGTGCCTTGACCATCGAGGCTCTGATACCATATTAAATTGAGCACATAGATCTGTGGACAAACACACAACTCACAGGATAGATCACACAATTTACTCAGTTATTGAAGAATGAAACAGTGCAAAAATGGCTTGCAGCTGTGAATGCTTTTCATTAATAAAAGAGTAATTAGATAGTAATTACAATGAAGTACAATGGCTTAAATAGCCACATGCAATTCGAATTCACATGAGGAATTTCAAATTGATTAGACTCTACTTGATTGTAGGTAACTAAGACCTTGTCTAGATCACTGTCGGAGGACTCAATAGTTAACTGACCTTGTCTAAACCATTACTAGAATTCAACGGAGTTCTAAAACAAAACTCAAGTGTCTACTTCGGTGTTGACTGAGGCTAACTGACTATGGTAGGTGAGAAATTTGCCTCTCCTGCATGCAGTCATGCAAACCTAGCACTAACTGAATGTAGAGGACTAGAATTGAATGTAACTGACTCCTAACTCAGCTTGACTAGTCACTAACTGAACTCAACTGTTGAAGGTTGGTGTCGGCACTCCTAGTGGCTCCTAAATTGTAGGGATTAGTTTAGGAGGCTCCCAAACTGATGCATGCAAGTGATATCAATGGAAATAGGCCTCAATTAGTGTTCCCCACACTTTAGGAACTGGAACATATGCCCCAATTAGGCCAAGTGGACCCAATGGTGCTGGTGACTAAAAATAGACTAGATGGACTCCCGATTTAGACATCACTCTCGATTTAGACTTATGACCAAATTGGACAAGGGAGGATTAATAAACCTAACATTCCTACAATAGGTGTCGATAAACTCATCTTAACTTGCCGACATAGAAATTTTCAAACACTTAGAAAATTTTCGATTTTTTTTCTTTCTTTGTCCTCAAACTCACCAGTTTCTTTTGATGTGTTGGAAAACTCGCCAAAGTTTTTCGACATGCATTGGAGAACTCGAAAAATCTTCCCAGCATGCAAACTTCAATATACTTAGAAAATTTTTATGTTTCGTGGTGATCTCGGCAAACCCTGCCGAGATATTTCGATGAAACTCAGCCTTTCACCCCGACACGATTGTTGCGATCTCGACAAATCTTGCTGAGATGGAAATTTAAAAACACTTAGAAAAAAATTGAAAAAAATTATTTCTTTGTTGGAAAACTCACCAGTTTCTTCTGAAATATCGACAAATCTCGCCAAGTTTTTCCGACATGTATCGATGAACTCGAAAAATCTTGCCGACATAGAAATTTCCAACACTTAGAATTTTTTTTTGAATTTTTTTTTTCTGTCATTCTCTGCTAACCAGGGGGTAGTATTTCCTCTTTCAACTGTCATATTGGCCCATTTAGGCCCAATAATGCAACATGGATTTGATACCACACTATCTCGTCCCCTCCCCTCTACTCGCCAAGAGAGAGGACGCGACTACTCAATTGCTCTGTCTACCAAATCGGGCAATCTATCCCCATGAACATAAACATAAATGCGTTGAAATAAAAATTCATATGCATATGCATAATGCAATCATATACAATGGAAGCAAATACATTTCAACACATTCAATATGTTCATTATAATTTTTAAAACCATACATTGCATAACTTAAACAGAAGAGATCACTTATCTTGTAAATGAGTTGTCGGCCCGCAACTAGCTATGTCCCTGCAACGCTCCACCCAACCATAGGCTAGTTGTTCTCATCAATCTCTCGACACAACTGCCACCCTGAGCTAGGCATGATTTCCACAAGGAACTAGGGAAAAACAGGCTCACACATAGCCAAAATACACACCAAGGTTCAGCCAAGCCAATCTACAATTGGGTTTATCAGGTTTCTAAGGCATTGGAAAGGAATAATTGCTAAGCTAGTGAGCTCAACCACAGAGCTATGGACACTTGCAAAAGATTTATCTAGCTTGGCCTCCACAATACATAGACACCCAACACAAGGAAGTATCCCCTTCACTGCTACACAGTCCCTCATGACATACCTTCCCTTCCAGTGCTCTTCAGGGTGTTCATAGAAGAATAGCCAACCCATCTTGATCTTTCTGTGAGGTTCCTCTCTTCACTAGGTTTATTAAGCCAATTCTGGGCCTCTTCCACTCCCAAGTCTTACAGACCAAAACAAGGTTTCACATAACAGCAAAATACAAATGCTGGGCATGAAGGAAAACGTTTTGGGCAATCAAAAACGAAATTGAAGATGGGGAAATCACCTTGGGAGAGCAATTCGATTTCAGAAAACGTTCTTGGGCATCGTAGGGGCAAAAACTACCTCCCTAAACACCCAAATCGTGAATCTCCCTTCTTAGCCACTATGCAATACAAAAACGAGTTTCGAGCTTGGAGAAAAATGAGGAAAACTGCAGAAATCATGAAGGAAAATGCATAACAAGCTCCAACTATATGAGGAAGAGAAAAACGTGCATGAGGAAGGGAACGGGCACTAATTTCTAGGTGATAACTTTCCCCATAAAAAAATACGTTGTTAAGAAATTATGGCTTCCCCAATATGGATTTGACTGCCATACTCTTCCATTCCCAATGCATTAACTGCCTCAACCAACTTCTAGAAGAATTAAATGATTGGGTGCATAAGAAAAAATGCGTAGTTGAGAGTTTATGGGTTCTCTCATTGACATTTGGCTTTACACCATTGGCTCAAGGGTTTGAATAATTTCCCTCCCTATTCCTTGTGAAATCATGCCCCCATCTCTTAGTTGCATTGCATAGCTAGTTGTGGGTATTTGATTAAATTGCATATTTACATGATGTCTCAATTTATAATGTGCATCGCTAGCACGATAACCATAGGTATCGATTTTTAATTGTCGATGCATAAAACGATGAAACGATGGTGGGGCCTTGGCTTTGAGCTCCTCACCATGATTTAATAATGATATTTACATCATGTACATTTTTAATGCAAATGGGGTCAAAATCGAGATATTACAAGGATCTACAAATCAATATACATAGATGGAGCCATCAACAATCTCTAGATTATAAAAATCTACAGTTTAAGTGCAAATCTTGTCATGTTTATGGGAATTTTACTAAAACAAATCATCAAATTTAAGAGGATCAATCCCTTAAAAATAACCATCAAATAAACATAATGAGTTGAGGTCGACTTGTAGTAGGCGTAGGAATCCTCAAATATGTTTGAATAAAATAAGGCATTTTTACATAGGTCGAATTACTTAAGTAACCACTCACACAAATATATCACAAATCAACACACCAATGTTTTTACGTGGTTAAAACCCTTAAAGAGGGAAACAATCCACAACCCCAATGAAACAACTATTTGAAACAATATATTAATGCAAAAGGAAAAATAATTTACATAAGTGTTTCACAATTGATCGTTTAACAAATGACCCTTCATACTATTGAAATAGATATCAAGGACCAACTGGGTATTCAATCATAGATCAATAGCCATTAGGATTGAGGAAAATATAAACTGTCAGATCAATTTATGTCTATAATATATCATGATTGTTATATTACATAAGTACAAATGCATACTAGTGCATAGTAAAGAAACACACTTTACCTAAAGACACATTAACCCAAGTTGATATTAACTAACTCCTAAGTGTCTAAATTTCCTAACATACCTCATTGAGAATAAGTTCGGACAAGATTGAAATATTTACAAAGGTGACACAATAGGAGAACGAAGGAGGCATTCGATCCCATCCCCCTTTTATGACAATTTCTTGAACTCTTAACATGGATCGAAGTTTAGACGGCTTCACTTCTATAAGAGACTTTGTGAAGATGTATACAACTTGATCATTTGTAGAGAAAAAGAGCACTTTGAGAGCACAAATCCTTAACAATATTTTTGATGAAGTGCATATGTAGCTCAATGTATATGCGGTGCTGAATTTTAACTGGATTTTTGGTGAGCTTGATGGCACTCTAATTGGCACACTAGATGATAGTTAGATGCGATTGCTCGAATGCAAACTCTAAAAGGATCTGTCGAAGCCACATGGATCGTTGATTTACATTAATTGTGTGATGTCCCCAACACAAACAAATTGCAAACAATTCATAGATTCATTCTAATAGACATTTCATCAAATATTTTGCAAGCATATCAGAAATGGAGAGACAATATGAGCATTTATTATTATTAAGAAAGAACATGGATTACAAGCTCTATGATTGCTATGGCAGCTACAAACACACAATAGGCCAATCAAACATCAGGAATATGCCACGGCTCTTCTACTACTAATTGGATACTCAAAATGATTCTAACCCAAAGGATGAAGTTCACATAAAGACCATGTATGGATACTCCTTTATGTCTAGCTAGGGTGGATATCTAACCATCGAAGGTAAACCTGTATGGAAGGTTTTTTCCAAACCCTAATGAAAACTCTAGAAAAAACCCTAGACAGTCATAGAACTCAATATCAATCAAAATATCCAAAATGGATGGATTCTTCTCCTTTTATCTTCTTTTGGAACCCAATACCATGGGCCATCATACCACTCAACCATTGATCAAACTCAAAACTCCTTTTCCAAGATAAATGGGACCAAGGTAACTCGTAGATATGGTGACTATAGCATATGGGAGTCTATTAGGATACTCAAACGTTCTTGTAGGTAGCTTCACATGGAAGGGTACACCAGAGTCCTCCCTTCTCAAAGATTGCTTGTCCTTCAACATTTCCACCACATCCCGTCGATCCATTAGTTGTATTGAATTGAACAAAAGGTGATACTAGGGTCCCAAGCCACTCAGAGAGGGGTGAATTAGTCTCGCAAGACATAGGAATCCTCCTCAACACTGTTAATGAGTAAAACACTCTAAAGCTTTATGACAACTGCCACAATCTCGAGGTCCCAAGCTAACCTTGAAAATAGTTCACCATGTCGACGCTACACCAATCTGATCATAACCATTTGATTGTCATGCCTTATTGGCATCCTCCTCATCGGGAGATCCCAAATAAAATACCCATAAGGACTCTCAGTAACTCCATGGATGATGGTCTATATAGGTACTTAGGTAAAGACATATCTTTCAAGGTCATTTCCACACTCAATCTCGAATACCGAGAAGGGAAGCTTGTCCTAACATATAAAAGGGCTACCATCCCAAAAATTTAGCAGATCAATCATTGTCATCATTCTGTCAATCATCTCCCCAAACTAGAGCAATATATCGCTCAATTGTATGTATGGATCCCACCTCCAAGTAGGAAGTCCACCAAACCCAACTCCTGTTGACTACAGCTGTGTTGTACAGATTATCATCAAAATCTCAATAAGCCAAACTCTCGATATATCCCAAGCACCAAGAATTGATTATGAACTTTCTAATCTAGTCAACTCCCACCAAACTGTATCTATACATATACAAACCCAAAGACTATCAATTTGATCAAGTACCCCATAGGGTCTAAGCATCTCCCTAGATAATAGTTGCGCCACTAATAGTGCCTCATGCAAATGCTGAGAATAACCTGCCCCATGTGAATCTCGCATAGCCCTCATGATCCTCTCCCTACTTGAGGACTCCAGGTTTAATCATGGGCCATCTCAATAAAGGATGATGTCATCCCCTCCCTTGTCGATTGCGATCCTTGCAAACCAAACCAATCTCTCATGTTCACTCTGTGCACCAATCCCACAATGAAATAACTCTATTGTGTCCAAGACGTCATTGGCCTCATCCAAATAAATCAGTTGAACCTTCCAAGCCTTATTGTATAACAACAATAGATATCTCCACCACTGCATTTGTGAATGGGAAGTAGCTAGAGTGTTGGTCAACCCTAAGGGCATGACACAGAGATTACGATGATTTATGGGAGAAGACATGTGTACATCAAACTCCCTATATCTCATATGATGATATGTCATATAGATCATCGAGGGATCTACAACTCTATGAAGCTCATTTATCCACTCACTGATCCTAATTAATCCATACTTATGTGTATGCTCATGATCTCTACCAGGTAGTCTCCTTGGAGTAAATACTAAAAAATCCACTAGACCTCACCATGTGCTACTAATATCATATGTATATTAATACATGCCCCTGTATCCTCATGTACTCTCATGTGTCGTATATATACTACCATTTCCATCATTCTAATGTTGTCACCTAACCTGGTATTCCAGGGCATGCTTATACCTCTCTGTCTACAAATAGCCTCCATGTGTTTATTACAAACGATTTTGGGAACACATGTCACCATACCCCTCATAACAACTCATTGACCCCCGTTGTTGAAGAGTTCATGTTGTGCCCATCTGCAACCAATACATCGAATCCCTCAAACTCCTTTGTGGGGATGCACCTTCTAGAAACAAGTGTTGCATCTATGAAGTCGTGGGTAGCCCCTCCATTGATCAATGTTGAAATTATATGCCCCTGCAAAATTCCTTTCATCCTGAAAGTATAATATCGAGGAACTCTTGAAATAGTGGAAATGGTTACATTCCTAACACCATCTTGAAGTTGCAGCGCTAGCTTTGCATACTTAAGCGATAGTGGATCTCCCTCATGTATGTTAAGTGCCTCATCCTCTCCACTGTCCTCGTGATAAAAAAGAGCCTCTATGTATTGTACCTTTCCTTTATCCTTGCACCTATGGCTTGGATTCCATGCTTCTTTGCAGTCGTATCAAAGCTTCTTCCTCCTCACCCCCCTTCAAGTCTCCTCATCCATCCTATCCTTCCCAAACTCTAGCCTATGGGGAGGGTTCACCTCCTTATCCTTCTACGAGAAAATGAGTTTTGTTGGTTCCTTTTGGGATACAACACCCTCCATGGCCTAGACCTTCAAAATGTCCTCATGTAGTGTTTTAGGCCTAAAGGAATTCACCCACCCTTTTAGTGGCTCGGCTACCCCCTTTGTGAACATCACCATTCTCCTCTTAGAAATATCAGTCACCATGACTGCAACTCTATGAAACTCGATGATGTAGGCCCTTCTGGTGTACTTGTTTGCCTCAACTATGCCAACTCCTTGAAATGGATCCTAGGATCCTTCATGTCGAACTTGTTCGTCAATCTCTGGGTAAACTCAGTGGATGATGTGATATCTGCATGCCCAAGTGTCAATTACCCATGGTAGCGTCACTTATGGACATCTCCCTCCAAGTGTAGGGTGGAAAATTTAATTGCATATACCTCTATAATTGGGTTAAGGTGGAAATAGGTGTCGAACTTATTCACCCAAGGTCTAGCTATGCTCCAGGAAGAGCCATCAAAAGTTGGGACACTCAATCGTCCTACTGTCTACAAAAATATCATAGTTATATTGGTATTTAGGTGTTATAGACCTACTCCCTATCTTTGCATTGAGGTAATCGTTAAATGAGACAATTGCACGAGCCTCTGGACCTAGTGCCTGATAGTCCCTAATGCACGTGTCTATGTCAACTTGTTGCTCCTATAATTATTGAGGTTTTTCCTCTAGGAAATTCGAGAATAGTGACCTTGGATTCCTATTTCTCCCACTATGTGTGGTCATGTGAGTATTGTTGTCCGCTCAGTGTGATCTCTAATAGATTCAATATGCCTTGCATCATACCGATTTTCTCGTGCGACTAACAATTCTTTTAATACCCCGATCAATTCTTATTGCTTTTGATTTGCATATTCCTATTCCCTAACTAGTTGATCAAGTTTCTAGTATACCCTAACCTCAGGGGAATCACTTTCATCATCCATCCTCCCTTTTGGTGAATTAGTAAGGGGTGCTTTGTCCCTTCCCCACACCATCAATGTGATGTACCCACACAAATGGTTTGATGTACCCACACAAATGGTTTGGTATTACGACTGACTTGTGTGTAAATAGAACACTTTAGTCAAACAGTTCGCCAATTATTTATAACTTTCTTAAGCAACATTCATTCCCATTATCATTTCATCAAACATTTTGCAGTCATTCACAATTGAAAGAGAACAACAATTATTATGGGTGTTACAACAATTAACACAAATAAAACCTAGTAACAATGATGCCATCGTCTTCAACATATGTCTTTTCTCTTCAAAGGGATATTTATGTCCACAAAATTGTATTCGACTCGTTCCTTTAATAGGCTCAGGTTCCTCAAAGGGCGTTCATTTTCCACTATCGAACTTCGACTCCAGCTTCCTTTGTAGTCCTCATCAACTCGTACTGCTTCATGACCCCATGAGTGGGTCACGTTTTATCCCAAAGGTTAGACAACTTCATCAGGCCCCCACAACTCCTCGTGACCAAATTCAGAGGTTGGGTTTCCTCTTTAGCTGATGGTCCCTCCACCACAACTCATTTTTACCGAACAACGAGTACTCTCCACATCCCCGAATCTGTGTAGATGCGGTTGAACCCTTCGTTTTCTTTCTACGTCAAGGGGGATTCGATTCCCCTTCTCTTTTTCATGGATGTAGCTTGCATGGGGTTGGTGGTTCCAATTGGTCTCACGAACCCTTGTAGCTTTACGATTGAGTGTGAGAGGGGTTGGGCCCCTATACGACTGTTTCCAAGTATCGTAAGTGAAGTTCAGGCCTCTGCACGCTCTCCACTATCTCCTCACTTATTCAATGATGATGCTCACCCAACCCGTCTGTAGATGTAGACAATACTCCAGAAGACTCTTGCGGCCTGGAAAAAGGGACTTCGACCTACAAACGTGCCCAACTCTTGTCTCCTCTACAAGCTATTGAACTACCGTAGAAACTGTGACTTCTTTCAATCCCTCACGGACCACTATTCTGCCAGAAGAGGGCTCAGCTCCTGGTGCCACGGCTGCTATAAAGATGAACTCAACCATCCTTCAATTGAACTCGCCCAATTGGAAACCCTTATAAAGTTCCCTACTGAATTTTCCCAGAGGTTGGCAGGAAAACCAACTCTAATACCACTATGATGTCCCTGACACTAACAATTTGCAAACAATTCATCCATTCATTCTAGCGAAGACATTTCATCAAATATTTTGCAAGCATACCAGAAATGGAGAGACAATATGAGCATTTTTATTATTATTAAGAAAGAACAAAAATTACAAGATTTTTAGAGATTACAAGCTCTATGGCTATTATGGTAGTTGAAAACACACCATAGGCCAATCAAACACCGGGAATATGCCATGACTCTTCTACTACTAATTGGATACTCAAAATGATGCCAACCCAAATGATGAAGCTCATGTAAAGATCCTGGATGGATCCTCCTCTGTGTCTAGCTAGGGTGAATATCTCACCACCAAAACTAAACATGTAGGGAAGGGTTTTGCCAAACCCTAACTAAAACTCTAAACAAAACCCCGAACGGTCATAAAACTCAATATCAATCAACATATCCAAAATGGATGAATTCTTCTCCTTTTATCTTCTTTTGGAACCCAATACCATGGACCATCATATACCACTCAACCATTGATCATACTCAAAACTCCTTTTCCGAGCTCAATGGCACCAAGGTAACTCCTAGATATGGTGACTCTAGCATATGGAAGTATAATAGGCTACTTAGATGTTCTTGTAGGTAGCTTCATGTGGAAGGGAACATCACAAATTGCAAATCGATACTTTACTTATGTTGAAGAAAGAGTAAGAGCTTGTTATTTCTTACAAGCTCAAGTCTCAAGCTTGAAACCAAGACTGAAAACATAACTCGTAGTAGACTTCTGATTATCAGTGTTTCCATCCCAATCAAGATCAGTGAAACCAACCAACAAATGGGTCCCCCTTTAATTGTAATGAATATCAAACTAAAATGTACCTTGGATATTCTGAAATATCTATTTTGCTACTTTCCAATGACTTTCATGGGGTGTTTGGATGTACCAGGAAACAAGGCCGATAACAAAGGAGATATCAAGACAACTATGAGTAAAGTATAACAGACTACCAACTAACAAAACAAGAGGAGTAAAAAAAGGAAGAGGAGGAAGTGGAGAAAATGCAAGGAAATGGGGTGTAGATTTTTCAATTTTTATAGGGTCACATGCTCATTCGTCTGCGATGACATAATCTTATCTTTTATTGGAGTCTTGAAGAAAGCTTCCTTGCCTGCCTTTTACAAGGGGAAGGAAATCAAACATAGAATGGCGAGAAAATGATGCATAATTGGGCTTTTTTTTGGGAAAGTAGTTAATGCTAGATTTTTCCCTATTTAAGGAGGGGATAATTGTCCACAATAGATAATTATGTTGTTTCTAGATAATTATGCAATTATGTATTGTTTCTACATAATTATGATAATTAGTTAGACGAAATTTGTTCTCTAAGTTATGAACATCTACAAAGTAATGGAAATATGTACTAAGTAAGGTTAAAAAACGAACTCAAAATATATTTATATCTAACCATGAAGTTATTACAACGATTATAAATATATATGTCTATTTTAACCATCAATTTTACAACGATTTTAAAGAAGTTGCATTTCAAAAGTAAACCAGCAACAATTGAAAGAAAGAACTCTTAGCATCAAACTAACTAACTAATTGGAAGAGTGTACTCTTCCTTGACCTTATTAGCATACATTACTTCTAAAAAACAAAGTATCCAACCTAACTAAAAGAAAGCCATTAGAAATAGCTTCTTCATTCAGAATATGACTATTTTGGGGGATTAATCAATTGTTATACTTACACTCTAACCATTCTTTCTACCATTCATGTAGTTGATTTTGCACAAGTAAATATCTAGAGAATTGTGGATCCCTTGTAGTGAAAACAAGAGCACCATTAGAAAGAAGGGAGCGTCATGTAATTGGGAGAATTCATTTATTTAACGAAGCAACAGAGAGAGAATTTGAGAACAAATATAGATATTTATGAAAGAAGCGTTTGGGTGGAGTAGCGCCGAGGAATAGTAATACGAGGGAATAACTCAATTTTGAGTATTGGGAAAAGAAATCAATAGCTATATAAGAATATTGCCAACCACCATGCACTAGAGTAAGTAATAACTTCTTCATTTCTTAGAAGTGCTTTTCAATAAGCAAACATACAAATAGGCATGCAATCACTTATTTATCTTGATTTAATGAGCCTCGACAAGTTTTCCTCCTAATAAGGCCATTCCAAAATACCCACTACATCAGCTCTATGCTAAAGATGAGAGCGACATGCAACACACATGCCTCGTGATATCTTTTCATAGCAATGGACTAACTAGTGTTAATCTTGAACTCGCTCGGGTAACTTCGAGGCGAAAAAGAAAATAAGTGTGAGATAAAATACGACTCCTCAAATTTCAATTTAGGTTTATCTGAAATAGTAATGAGATAAGGGCTAGTGATTAAAATCATTGGTCTAGGGGGGTCTGGTTGGCTTGGGTCTTCAGTTTAGGTAGGGATCGCTTAATTTTTTTTTCAAAAAAAGTGTTAGGAGGCATCACGATAAGCCCAAGTATATTACTTTGCAATGAAGTAAACGAATAGGCGGACCAATTCAACATTCATGACCAATTATTCATGGAGTTGTCTGCTAAAGCAACGATAATTGTCGATGGCAGACGATCCTCCTTTGACAACCCTTCATTCATGTATGAAAGTTCCCCTCCTCATTCCTGCGTCTATGCCAAACCCCTCCTTGTCCGTGCATATGCACCCTTCCCCATCATTAGGGGAGTTTTGAGGTCTAAAATGGGCATCATAAGGGAAATAATAAAATAAGAGTTATAATAATAAAATAAAAGTTCTAAATTTTGGAGGGGAAAAAGAAAACCTATGTTTTCTTATCGTATTTTTTACATATTCCCTTATTGGTTCACCCAAATTTTGAGTTTGGGGACTCGTTGGATGCGGAATTTAATTCAGAATCCAACCCATACCCACACTGGATACTTCTGAAGTACCCACAACACCTAAAAATGAAAATTTCAATAAAAATATATATTTTTAAATTAAAGTGCGCTTTTATATATAAATTCTCATTTTTGGGTGTCGTGGGTATCTCATAAGTATGTGGTGTGGGTATGGGTTGGATGCGAAATTAAATTACGCATTCAATGAGTCCCCAAAATCAAAATTTGGGTGAACGAATAAGGATATATGTCAAAAATATGATAAGAGAAAGTAGTTTATTTTTTTAATTTTTCCCTCCATTTTTTTTTACAAATTTTACCCTTATGGTTGTCATCATTATCTTGAATCCTATTTGTTCTTCTAAAGTGAATTTTAATGGTACAATTTTTGTTTTGAGACCCATTTTTTTTACCTCAAAACTTCCCTAATGCTTCTCGTCGCCAACGATCCTCTCTCCGGCAGTGTCCCATCATGGGAAAGACCTCCATCAGTCCTCCCCTTTCCACCACGATTGATTTTATCCACATTGGATGGAGTTTTAATGCAGGGTGGCTTAGCTCGTATGGGTTGGTGAATTCAAACTGAGCCAAGCCTTCCAGAGTCGCGAGGCTCTCCTCTTAGATTAGAATGTCTGCAACACCAGAACCTGCAGACATTCTAATCTAAGACCAGACCATCTCAGATCTCAAATCCCTCTCTGTAACACCATAATGCAATGAAGGAAGTATCTTAGAGCAATCTTTGCAATTTTGATAGGAAGCATCATCAACTGTATATCTTCGATAGGAACCATCTTAGAGCGCGGGGAACTAGAACCTTCATAGAACCTTCATTCTCCATCACCGTAAGTTGTCTAGTACTCATTCCTTTAATCTCCAATATTTTTAAGTAAATGTTAACACAATGTTAAGTCTTGTAGTTGTAGGGGTTGTACTTGTCAACTGTTTTTCCATACTAATAGACACAGATGTAAAAAAGACCAATATGTGAAGTTGGAAGCTTGTAATAAAGATACTTATTGTTTTCATAGAAATGGAGATGTTGATACAATACTTCACTGCTAAACATAATCTTTTGTTGCATCACAACTACTTGGGATAAACCGGATAAACAAAGTGCACAACATTGTAGAGTCTTCCAGCATTAGGCTAACATCACATAACCTATTAACATTATTCGAGGCCTTTAAAGGGTTTGTTTGCTAAACTAGATGATATCGTTCGACATATCTTATTAGTGGAATTCATAGATGACAAAGATGGTTTATCCTCTATGAACATAGGGACCCAACCCCGGGTCACGAAGTCAACCAGATATTTGAATGCTTTGATATTCCTTCTACCAATCCTTTTCATGTCAAAGTCCGCTTTCAATGCCATTTGACATTACCATGGCCTATGTTGTCTACCTCGTCACCTTAGTAAGAACAAGTAAATATTTTATCATTTTGTTGTTGTAGAATTTGGTGAGGTCTGGCTCCTCTTCTTTGCCAGGATTCCTAACACTCGCAACCACTTCCATCTTGCTTTAAATTGTTCCCTCAGTCCATTGTTTTGTTCTCCTTAATCTTTCTAAATCCACTACTCTTTTGCTTGGCCTCTTTGGTTGTCATACCTACCCTCTCATCTATTAACCTAACTTACCATAATTAAACCATTCATGTCAACATAAGACATAGTTGCAATTGAAATGACAACCACATTTTGGTCATTCATATCTAACACCAGTAAACACTAAACATTCATACCCTAAGTTGGTTTAGGTCCTCGACAATTCTCTGAATAGAGACAATAAGACCTTCTTAGGGTCAAGTCTTACCTTTTGGTTTAGTTGGGAATTAGCTAGGCTATTCTCTCATATTTTACTTATGAACAAAGTTATTGACCCCCCTTGCTTCATCGAATAAATGTTGGTTTCTCCAATTACTTGTAGGTTGACATTCAAAATCCATTTAGGTGTTGACTATAAACAATAGTTTCCTAAAACTATACACTTTCAAGTTTTTTTTATAAATAAATGCACTAGACTAAATCCATGACTTTTGCCTCATTAGTAGCATCCTGACATAGGGTCAAAGAAAAGGATTTTAGTACATTCTCATCATCATGGTCAATAACAACACCCTCAGCTTCTCCCAGGTTCTCCTAGATTGCCTCATCAAGCATTATTACAGTCCAATCCTTGGGCATATAGTCACTCAGCAATGTCCTTCTGACAATAAAATTTATGAGTTGTACTACAATACACAATTGTGCACATTTTATTTCAATGATTAGCTATAAATGAATTGAAGGTTGATATTTCTTATTTGTCGAGATTGGGTATTATTAATTGTGAATTTTCATTTTGTCTTTTGTCATAGGTTTATTTGATTACATAGCCTGCCTCAATACCAAATTAATTTTTCTCACATAAATTTATTCGTTGATAGGCATGGTGCTTGTTTTGTCCTACAATTAAATCAAGTTACTCTTCTCGATTACCATATTTGTTGTTTGTTTTGTTTGTTCCAATTCATAAGATTAAAGAATTAACTATTATTTTTCATCTAGAGCTCCATGACTATAAAAGAGCACGCTTTATTTTTAGATTTATTTGCATAAGGCTGCTTTAGTATGTGCTTTTGGACTAGCTCAATTGATCAACCCCAGGGAAAGATTCTATATGCTTCGTGCTGCACAACTTTCAAGGCTAACAACTTATATTATTTGATTGTAGTTGATTGAAACCGCTTGCATGTTTTTAGTTTCAAAGTGTTGAATTTGTGAACCTATTGATTTACATGCAAAGCAATTGTGAATTGGATTATGCAGTGGAATCTCAAGAACAATGTACACTAAACAAGAAAAAATTGAGACACATCTGATAAGAATTCACCAGTAAATTACAACATTAATCTTCATTCATTAATCAATAATGCAATGCTTATACAATAAATATAATTCGAATTCCATGGATAGGATTCGAATCTACAAGCTCAATCTAACTAAATATGTCACGTCCCCTCCCCTCATCTCGACGATGGAGAGGACACGGCCAACATTGCTGTTGTCTATCAAACCGGGGCATTCTAGCCCCATGAACATAAACATAAATGAATTGAAGTAAAATACATGTACAGATGCATTATACATGAAATATATAGCGTAAGCAAATCATTCATTCAACACATTCAAGCATTCAACATGTTCATGATAATTTACAGCAAATACAGTTGCAAAACTTAAATACATAAGAAATACAAGAGAGCACTTATCTTGTAATGAGTTGTCCTGCAACTAGCTATGTTGATGCAACGTTCCACCCAACCATAGGCCAGTGTGCTCATCAATCTCTCAGAACCACTGCCACCCCCGAGCTGGGCATGATTTCCACAAGGAACTGGGGAACAATAGACTTACACACAACAAGACCATACACCCACAGTCAAGCCAACACACAGTTGGGTTTCACAGACTATCCAACCAAGCCAATAAGTAATTGGGTTTCACAGGCTACTAAGGAAACAAGCCAATAACATATGGGTTCCTTGGATTTACTCAGCCAAGCCAACAATCACATCCAAATGCAACCAGACCAACTAACAAATGGGTTCCTCAGACTTACTTAGCCAAGCCAGCCTTCACATCAATACGCAGCCAAACCCACTAACATATGGGTTCCTTGGACTTACTCATCCAATCCAACAATCACATCCAAAAACAATCAAACCATCTAATAGGTGGGTTCCTTGGACTTACTTAGCCAATCCAACACAAGGATGCACTTCACAACCAAATACAACTTATGGGTTTGGAGAAAAACATCCTAGGGACCAAAAATGAAATTGGTGAAAGGGGAAACAACCCTGGGTGAGAAAATATGATTTCAGAAATGCCTATGGGATTCATAGGGGCAAAAACAACCTCCCTAAACACCCAATTCATGGATCTATCTTCCCATCCACTGAACATTACCAAAAAACAGATTTCTGGGTATGGAGTAAAAACGTTTTGCAAGAAAAAACAGATTGGTAAATGGGGAAATCAATCCCCTGAGTGTGAAATTTGAATTCAGTAATGATTAGGGGCATTGCATGAGCAAAAATGACTACTATAAACCTCAAAATCGTGAACCTTTGCTGGCCATTCACTCAGCAACCCAAAAACAGATTTTTTGGTCATGGAAAATGAGGAAAACAATTGAAGACATGAAGGAGAAACACATAGGAAGATCCAACTGCGTGAGAGAGCAAAACGTATGGGTGAATAATGGCTTGGGCATGCATTTCTAAACATTTACTTGCCCCATAAGTCAAAAACACGATTTCCAAAAATTGGTGGCTTCCCCAATTCGAAATTGACTGCCATACTCTTCCAATCCCCATGCATTAACTTCCTCAACCAATTTCTAAATGATTGGGCACAAAAGACAAAATGGGTAGTTAGCATCTTTATGGGTTTTCCTTTTAACATTTGGCTTTACCCTATTGGCTCAAGGGTTTGAATATCCCCCCTATTCCTTGTGAAATCATGCCCCCATCTCTTTTAATGTTGCATTGACATAGCTAGTTGTGAGTATTTTTATTAATTGCATATTTGCATGATGTCTAAAATTATATTGTGTCTGGATAGCACATGAACCATCGACATTGATTTTAATTGTCAAACATAAAATGCTAAACCCATGGTGGGGCCTTTTCCTTGAGCTCCACACCATGATTTATTAATGCTATTTACATCATATATAATTAATCCAATTGGGGTCAAAATAGGGGTATTATAGAATAACTAACTAAAGCTGATTGAATAGCTAAATAGGTGTGTCTAAATCACTGCATGGGAGCTACTTGTCTAACTCCTGATGTCTAAATCAGTCTACAATAAGTTAAACTAGTCAAACTAGTTAAACTGATGAGGTAGGTGGAAAAAGGTGCCACTCCCCCATGCAACCATGTAAAACTGGCACTGGACTAATCGAGAGTGATCTAACTGATTGTAACTAGAGGTTGACTCAGCATAACTGCCTACCCACCACAACCAATTGATGGAGGCTGCTGGTGGCATTGAGAGTGGGCTCCTATAATGTAGGGATTGGTCTCAGAGGCATATAAACTCATGCATGAACATGCAGTAAGTAGCAGTTAACCTCTATATGTGTTCCCCACACTCTAGTACAGTAATATTGTCTCCCTAAGTTAGGAAAGATGATCAATTAGACTATATATGGACAAGGAAGGATTAATTAATCCTAACACCCCCCTTAATCCTAACTTGGACAACTTTGGGCCCTAACAATTAGGCCAAAATTCACCCATAAAATCTAAAAGAAATAAAATTCTTCTTAATAAAATAAGGAAAATGGGGAATACCTCATGGTAAATCCCCCCCCTCAAAATAAGCAAGAATTAGAAAATTTTGCTACAATCTACAGAATCTTGGTTCTTTTGTGCATCAGCATCTTGGGACTATGCATGTGAACCTTTCCAAACTAAATGATTATTTCTAGAGGAATTTTACTCTTTGGAAGAAGAGGAATATGTTCAAATGAATCAGGAACATAGACAACTTCAAGATGAAAACTAGACCCATGTAGAGTAACTGAGATCAACTGATGAGAGAGCAAACATGCTTGAGAATTCGAACCATGTGAGGTAAACCCAAGAAACTTATATATTGCAGCCTTGAACATCGAACCATATGAGGTAAAATAAGCTCCGAGTGTTACGAGCAATTGTCCAGGCGAATGCAAGATGTCTTTGTCTTTACTAGTAATGTGAGGAGATGAGCATGTGATCAAGTAGAAAGGTAGAGAAGTCCCGGGACCATGGAGAGCAAATGCTTGAGCTCCATAATATGATATAGCTTCTAAAATATCAAATGATTCACAAAAATCTAATATCAGCAAACTCATGAGAGAAAACTAACATCAAATCCCCAACATCAATTTTGAAAGAGACTTGAGGTACTTAATTTTTCACACCAAAATTGATGAGAACAACTACAAGCATGACTGGAGGCTCTTGAAACTTAAAATTCGAACCAAATAAGGTCATATCATGTCCAAGAGCGCGGAACAAAGGTTCCAAGTTCTCCACTGAGATGGTAGATACACAATTTTCTCCTTCTTCAACAAAACTCTGAGTATTGGTGCAATCAATCATGTGGGAATTTGCTGGAAGCTCTAGATCAATGAGAGTGAACGGATCACTCCTAAAATCTGATATTTCTTCCAAAACAGCCGAAGTATTACTTTTATGCACACCAACAACAACATTAGAGAGAGAGAAATCAAATTCCTCTTCATTTTCTAAAGCAATCACTAGAAAAATTTGCACATAATTTAAATAGAAGAATCATTGGAGAATGCCTGAATAGAATGGAAGGAGAGTTTTTCTTCAATAACAAAGATTTGAATGTCTTCTTCTGGATCAACTATATGAGAAGATGAGATATCGAAGATCTCATAAACTTCCGAAGCAACATGAGAATGAGTCACTTCAAGGAGACTTTCTTCAATTCGAACTGAATGTGCTAAAGATTCTGCTTCATCTTCATCTTGGACAACTTCATTAGAGAGAATAGAGGCCGATACTTTTAAAGAAAGAACTCTTGTGGTGCTGGGTGTGCTCTCCAAATTGATAGAATGATCCTCATTGTGCTTTCTAAAGTTTCTATCCAAATACGTCTAGAGATCCTTTGGGTATTCAGCAGAATCAATAAGACAACGCATGCTTGGATAAAAGGCCAAACATATCATTCCAAAATATCTATCATCGTCATTTATCCAGTCATTCTCATATTCATAAGACTCTTTACCAAGTCCAATAGATACCTCATAGAGACCTTGTCTCTTTAGAGATGAAATCATCTTCAATTTTCACTTTGAATATCTTGTGAATGGAGTGAGAAGAGGAACTGATAATATCTGGTGTGCAACCGTATCCGGTTGGACTCTTAGTACAACCGTATCTGGTGTAATATGCCATCCTGTATTTGGGTTAAGCTAGCCTATATCCAGGTCTAGGGAAGATGTTCCATCTTCAAATAAACAGATATATAAATGTATAATAATTAATGGATGGTAAAATACAATGGATATGGCCACCTTAAATATGGCTTGGCCATCAAATATTGGAGACACTTCTCTTCATAAACTATATTTATTATTATTAATTACTCTTAGTAATAGTTACCTATTTATTACTATTTTATTGTTGTAACATTGCCTTCCCGTTAGGAAAGATTTGTCCTCAAAGCTTAGATTATTATCGTCGTCTTTTCATTCTTGTTTTGTGTTGAAACAATGTCACTACTTCCTTTATGTCTTTGTTTTAGAACTTGGTATTTACGCAATGGTTTTCCATTTTCCTTTCATTTGTAACTTGAATTTGTACTCTATTCTGTTTATTATTGTTGTCACGTTTACTATGTACACGAATATGAGGAATTTTTTTGTGACTAACCATATCAAACATGGTTTTAGAACTCGCTTGTCCCACGATACTTAGGATGTCATCACGTAATGTTTTCCTTTATTATCCTATGAGTTATCTCAAGAAGTGACGTCTCTTGAGACTTTTCACACTCAAAGTCACCAAATAACGTTACGTTTAAGTTTCTCCAAGGTGGTAGAATAGTTAAGGTAGAAGATGAATCTACGATATCTGATTTCTTTGACTTGGATTCTTTTGCATACTGTAGGATCCATCTTTTGTCATTGTATGGATCGTCCTTATTGTCAACGACACTGGCTTGAATCTTACTATGATCTTGGTCTAGCTCATTATTATCAAATATATTATTGGTATTTTGGTCATCCCTAAGATATTTTGTCTCATTGTCTTGTTTATTGTCTTGATCGATTTTGCTGCTCTTATTTTCGTTGACATAGTGGTCCAACATATCTAAGTTACTGATATGGTTTGTACTAGACCTTAGTTTTTGTAACACTTCCATTATTGTATTATGGTTCTATGTCATGATGCTTAGGGTTTGTGCCATGGTGCTTATGTTCTGTATCATCGCACTCATCTTGTCATTTAACTCTTTTTGTTTCTCATTCATAATGTCTAGTTTGTCATCAAGTTTTCTTTCTAGTACTAGAACAAATTTGTCTTTGCTTTCTTTAGCATTGCATTGTTATTTTTCATTTTTTCTCTGAATTTTTCTTGGTTGGTGACGATGGTTTTGACGTCTTTCTTTAATTTTTCAATTTGGTATTTTAGATCCGCCATAATCTTGGTCCAAGTATGCAGTGAATACTTGGACGCTATTTTGATTTATGGACAAATTAAAGACAACTAATGTCTTTGAGATAATTGATTTATGAATAACAATAATAATAATAATAATTAACTAAGATAATAATATAATAATAATTATATTATTATATATGTTATTTATAAAGTTAAAAAATATATATTATAAATAATAATAAAATTATTATATTTATTTTATTAACTTTTCTTCTCTTTGGATTACGTGTAAGAGATAATGGAAAGCGAATATAGTCTTAAGGAATACGGAAGATGGTTGTGTGAAGGAGACGATAAAAACTAGAGAGATGTTTCAAATGAGTCGAGAGTCTTGACGACAGGAGGAAGGTGGAACCTCTCAGCAAGAATGGGACTGATGAGGAGCAAAACTGTTGCCACAAGTGATGGAAGCGATATGTGAGGGAGAAGCAATACGTAGAGGGAGATGGATAGAAACGAGGGCTGGAAGATATGCATAGTGTTTTCAACGAATGGATGTGCCGGACGTGGAGGGAGGATAGAGGGAGGATAAAGGATAAGGTAATGCATAGGAGCGAATAGTGATCGAGTGGAGGAAACGGTCGAGTGGAAACACGGTAGGATCAACACGCAGGGGAGAAGATGCATCAGATGAAGGATGGTGGCATGCAGCAGAGGGTGGAGTGTATGCTGGGTGAGGAAGGATCAATGCTGAATGTAAGCCGGGGGGGACACGAAAGGGAGGAGTATGCTGAGTGGAAGAGCATTGGCGTGGTGAAGGGTGCGCAGGTTTGAGGAGAGTTTCTGTGGGAGGAAGGGAAGATCACGCAAATGAATTGTGTGCGGAAAAAAATGACAAGAAGGCACAAGGAGGATATGGGGAGTGGAACATGAGAGAGGAAATTCTCGATGGAGTGAGGAAAATCATAGTAAAGCGTAAGGGAGTGATAAGTGGTGAAATGGAGCAGCAAAAGAATTTGGAGTCAATGAGCCGAATCCGAGCTTGAGTAGGAGGAGCAAATCCGCTCTGATACCAAATATTCCAACCGTATCAGGTGTAATATGCTAGCCCATATCCGGGTTAAGCTAGCTTGTATCCAGGTCTAGGGAGGAAGATGTTTCATTTTCAAATAACAATGTATAAATGTATAATAATTAATGGATGGTAAAATACAATGGATATGGCTACCTTAAATATGTCTTGGCCATCAAATATTGAAAAGACACTTCTCTTCATAAACTATATTTAATATTATTAATTACTCTTAGTAATAGTTACCTATTTATGAATAGGTTGCTAATAATGGTATGAGGCTCGATTTTTCACTCCAAGATTCTTTTAATTTTTTTTTGAGTTATTGCCTGGTTCTTCCTGTAGTAGGCCTCTTGGTTCGATTGCAAGAGAGCAGAATTTCTGGTTCTATCTGGTGGTCTGGCGCATGCTCATCCAGCTTGGGTCTTCCTTTTGAAGGTTCGAATTATTTTCTTGGAGCATCATCTCTGGTTTGTTGTGTTTTTGGAGTATTTATTTTCGCAGAATTCTCCCAGTTCTTCTGATCTGGAGGAAGCTTATGTTCTGGCAGCGTGAAGATGTCTTTTGGATCTGAGTTGGATCGAAGGAGTCTTAGTTGAAGTCTGCTCACTCTGGGCTGGCTTTTATGTTTTCAGGACTCTCTTCTTTTGAGTTCTTGCAGGGCTGATTTGGTTTAGGGGCTCTTCTCTGAGTCTTTCAGCGGTTGGATAGTCCTCATGGACTTTGGAGGGGTCCCTCCGCTCCCTCTTCCTCCTGACCTGGAAGATTTCGAGAGGTTGATTACTTTCTGTGGAAAGAGGAAGGGGGGGTTTCTCAAAAATTCGTCAAGAAAGTTGATATCCCGTCATTTGAGATTCCTGTTGAACAGATCTATCGCTCAGAGCTAAATCTGGCTTAATGGGGGTTCATCGGCCAATTCACTAGCCTCTGGCCTTGTCCAAAGGAAATTGATGGTTGGGTGCAGAGAAACTGGAGCCCTCTAGTCTCAGATGGTATCCGTATCCATTTTGTAGGAAGAGGCTACTATGTGTTTGTTTTTGACTCCGCAGAGGATCGAGACCTAATCTTTCGAAATGGCCCTTACTTCATGGGCCCTCAGGGGCTTTACTTGAACAAGTGGACCCTTGATTTTGACAATACAAAGGATGTCTTGCTTGCAGTCCCTATTTTGGTAAGACTACCGCACCTCCCTTTGCATTGTTGGAATTCAAAATACCTGGAAATCATTGGGAACAAGCTCGGTAAATATATCGACAGGGATGAAAGGAAAGACCAATTTTCTTGCGCAAGAATATGTGTAGAAGTCGACTTGGAGATTGTCCTGCCCTAACCAATCCAGTTAACAGTTGCAGAGTGGTATTATATTTAGGAGTTGGATTATGAGCAAATTTTGTTTAAATGTATATTTTGCCATGGCTATGGCCATTTTTCCTGAAACTGTAAAAAAATATTAGAAGAGGTCACTATAATTGAGAAAGAAGACCAGTTGACCCAAGTCCAAAAATCAAGAAATTCCAATTAGGGTCCTAGAAAGAAAGGAAAAAAAAGTAAATCTATGATAGGAGACTCTGTTGCTGGGAAAATTCCTAATTCATCTCAGGTTGTTGTCATCCCCAAGGCTTCACCCAATCTCTTTGTTGTCTTAAGTTCCTCTGAAGCTATCCTTGAAGAAGGTGAAATGCAGCAATTTGATGTGCATGAGTTGGATTCTTAAGAAAATATTGTTTCAAAGGATCAAGCTGGTCCATCACTCTTGGCCCCTCCCTTGGATGGTGGCTCCTCCCACTCTTCTCCTATATATTCTAGCTCTCCTCCTTCTTATGCAGATATTACTCAGAAGAAGAAAGGTGTTAGCTCTGGTTCTTCAGATGATGAGTCTATTGATCATCTCTCCAAAAAAGCTGGCAGAAAGTCTAAGAAGGAGATATAGGAAGAAGAGGTTGAAAGGCTTAAGACTCAAGGAAGTCAGGCCACAATCGAAATTTCATATAGGAGAAACAAGAGAAATAGGCCCCCTAACGGAGTAATTACTCCCTCTCCATTGGGTAAGTAATGCAGATTACCTCTTGGAACTATAGGGGATTGGGGAACCTAATCAAAGCTGAAGTTGTGAAAGATTTAATGAAATTGGCTCCTTTAGAAATCCTATTGCTCCAAGAAACCAAGATTGAGTTCAAAGCTCTCCTTCTTATAAGCAAAAATAAATGGAAACTGAATTCTGGAAAAGCTGTCAACGCTAGCGGTTCCTGTGGGGGACTTGCAACACTATGGTGTGAAGATATCTTCTGTTAGGATATTTAGACACTTAGGAGTTAGTTAAGATCAACTTGTGTAATATATCCGTTAGGTAAAAGTGTGTTTCTTTAGTATGCATTAGTATGCATTTGTAAATATTCTAATCCGACGGTCACGATATGTTCTAGACATAGAGTGATCCGACGGTTCAACTTCTCTTAGATCATACCTACCATTGATCCGTGGCTTAACACCCGATTGGTCTATGATCTCTATTTAAAGAGCATAGAGGGTCCTTAGCTAGTTGATCGATTATGAGAAGCTCATGTAACTTTCTTTCTTTTGCATAATAAATTGCTCCGAAGTAGCTATTTGGCCGGGGCCGTGGACTGTTTCCCTCTCGAGGGTTTTAACCACGTGACAAACATTGGTGTATTGATCTGTGATCTGTTTGTGTGAAGCGGCTATTCTTGGTGTTCGGTCCTTTGGGAGTACCCTGTGTACCCTAACATGGTATCAGAGCTTTTATGAAGAGCCGCTTTCGGTTTTGATCAAGATCTGTAACCGGTGTTGCCGAAACTTTGAAAGGGTTTCTGGTTTTTGGATTTTCTGTGCATTTGTGGCCTCTGGGAGCTGTTCCATTGCATCTGGAGCGCCGTTTTCATTTGGAAACAGTTTTCGTTTCACCGAAAACCGTTCTGTTTGCTCCAGAAACACCCATTTCGGCAAATCTGAAGGTAAAATGTTACAGTGACGGTTTTTTTTTAATATCTCATATTTTATCAGTATTATTATTAGATCTTTATTGTTTTAGTCTCGGACTGTTCCCTTCCCTGGCTGCGTATGCTCTTTGCCGTGCACCTTGTGCGATCGCGGCGAATCAGAAACAGTGAGGGAAAGTTTTTTTTCTTGTCTTCTCGGCTACGTATGCTCTTTGCCGTGCACCTTGTGCGATCACGGCAAATAAGAAACGGCGAGAAAACTTGAAAACGTAGGCTTTCCGGGTAAGCTAACCAAGATCTAACCCCATTGTGTGGAAAAGTTTTTTTTGTTTTTGTTTTTCGTTTTTATTGTGATTTGCAGGAAAAGAAAGCAAGCACGGAAAACGAGAGAGAAGAGTAAAAAAAAAAAAGAAAAAAAAAGCCCCCTTCCTCTTTCCATACTTTTACGTACCTTTTAAACTTAGCTCACTTGGTCCAAAGTTGCTTTTCATCTTGATAAGTCTTGAGTTCAAGTCTCATCAAGTTACTTTTTAGTGCATGCAATTTCTATTTTTCAAGTTACTTTATTGTAAAAGTGCATCTCACATTAATAAAATAAAATAAAAGTGAGTCACTTAAGTCTTTTAATTTATTGCCGCACTATTTAAAAGTCATATTATTGTAAAAGTGAACATCACTTATTCTATAAAAGTGATTCACTTCAAAGCAACTTTATTGTAAAGTGATTGTCAAAGGTAGATCTTTGGAAGAGGGGGGTTCTTTTTTTTACTGGTCAAGTTAATATCTGACACGTCACCATTGGGGATATCTTCAACATTTCCTTTGATCAAGCATAACTTCATCATCCGAAATCAGTTTTAAGTGCCGTTTTTTTTTAAAACCGCATATTTTTTCGAGCTCTTTGCATCCAGACAGTTAGTTTCTGTTTTTTCAGCCATTATTTTATAGTATGGCCGCCCCTTGTGATATCATACTTACAAGTTCCAACTATTTCTCATGGAAATCTCGTATGGAGGATGTTCTGCGAA
>LPNX011150090.1:320956-342375 GCA_001517045.1 Pseudotsuga menziesii
TTCCAGTTAAATAAATGGTATGCCACTCAACATTGGATCTTTTCAGAGCTTTTTCATTACACCAGTAAGACCACTTATTCCCTTTTTAATCTCTACGTTCCAGTCAATTATATGGAAAAAAGAATGTTAGCAATCGTTATTCGATTTTCCTGAGCTCAATTCTCCGACAAATATAATTTTAGCAGGAGATATCAATATTACATTAGCTCCGAATGAAAAAAAGGAGGTATGCATGGCAAAGACCATCTGCAAGATACAATGGAGGAATTGATCCAAGTTTGGGACTTGAACGATTTAAAACCCAAACTTTGCCTTTTTACGTGGTCCAAACATAGAGTGGGGGCCGCTAGCATCTTTGTCAGGCTCGATCGGTTTCTTGTACACAATTATTTGATGGATGGTAAATCGATTATTTCCTCTAAAATTTTACCTAAGCTCTCGTTAGACCATCATCTTATTACTCTACTGTTTGAAAAAAAAGAGGAACTTGACTCTATTCCATTCTGATTTAGCCCACTCTGGATCGAAAGAGAAGGGTTTATGGACATTGTATCTCAGGCTTGGTCCCTATATGTCAATGGTTCTCCCAGTTTTGTCTGGGAACATAGATTGAAACAAACCAAAATTGTGTGGAAGAAGTGGGTCAAAACGCCTCTCCCTTCTCCATTGACCAAAAGGAAGGAAAGAGTGGCTGAGTTATCTGCATTTCAATTTGGAATGGAAAACACTGAAATTAACACTTCCCATATAGCCCTGGAACAACTTGCCCAGTTGAAAACTACTCAATATTTTAGGCAGGAGGAGGAGCATCATAGGTTGAAGTCTCGAAGTCTCTAGCTGAAGGCTGGGGATATGAACACTTCATTCTTTCATCGTCAGTGCAGGGCCAAGCTCTCTAGAAATCATATTTTGGAAATCTCCAATGAAGATGGGGTCATCATTAAAGGCCAAGAACTTCTTAAATAGTCAGCTAGTTGACATTTTCAGTTGTTGTTTCAGGATGATGGCCTTTTTTATGAGGAAGTGCCTACTGATTTCCTGAATAATGTTCCTTCTCTGGTCAGCAATGAGGACAACTATGAACTAATGAAGCCTTTCTCGCAAATAGAAATTGTTGATGTCATTTGGGCTATGGAGTCTGACAAAGCTCCTAGGCCAGATGGTTTTTCTATTCATTTTTATAAATTCTTCTCGCCCATCATCAAATCTAATCTACTGCGTATGATATCTTCCATTCAGAAAAAAAAAAGCAAAAATGGGTGGGTGTACCAACTCTACATTTCTCGCCCTCATCCCTAAAGAACTCAATCCTTCTTCCTTCGATAGGTTTCGAACTATTTCTCTGTGTAATGCTTCTTATAATATTTATGCCAAACTTTTAGCTAACAGATTCAAGCCCTTGCTAGGTAAGTTGATCTCTCCTCTTCAGGGGGGATTCGTAGAAGGCAAACATCTAGTGGATAATTTAATCCAAGTACAAGAATCTCTACATTCAAGTTTCCTAATGAAAGAGAAAGGCATGATTATAAAGTATTGTTGCTGCAACCACCATCCCATTTTTTTTTAATATTTTAGGCCCCCCAACTTTTCTTTGAAGTTCTAGTTTTTAAAAGAAGCCTTGAAAGTCTATCTTTACCATGCAAACGTTTCTTCATGACTAAGTTCTTTGCAAAAGAAAAAACATTTTTTACCCAATGCATCGGATGAACTCCTGGAGTTTATCCGATGTAGTAGAAGAGTTGTTTGAAGGCTTGCCGAACCATTGTTTCTCTCCCTTCCCGAAAAACGTACAAGAGTTTACCGATACGTTGGATGAACTTTCATTTTGGGTTTTGATGATATCGGAGAATGTTTTTCGATGCTTCCCGGTTGATTATCTGCAGTATTTCTGACACACTTGACTAATGTGTTGTTTTGGTTTCCGATGTCTGCGGAATAGTTTTGTCTTTACGTGCCTGCCGTTTTGATTGGTTTTATTGAGTCTTCTAAAGTGTGGCTGAATTCCTCGCTAATGCTTCAGATGCTTAGTCTAATATGGAACCGATGATCTTTCCAAAGAATCTTTCAAGGTTGGTGTGGGTGTTTAGTTGTTGGATTTACCGATAGAATCTTTAAAAATTCACCCCGTTTTGGTAGATTTAACATGTATCCACCCGAAGACATCGAATCCTTTCCGGTCTTCCATCCGAAACCATCGTTTCCCCTCTCTAGATCACTTTCGATTTTTTGTCGTTTGGTGCCAATAGGATTTTTTTTTACCCGAAACGATTTTATTACTTGATTCCCTTGTCTTTTTAAGCCCGTGAGAAAGCATTTTATGGTTATTATTCACCATTTGAATCTGCGATTCCTTGTGTGGAGCTATCAACCGGTGAACGAAGCCAGTCAGCTATGATCATATCTGTTCCAGCTCATTTAGCAGCCAGGTAGGATCTCAACTTTTGATTGTTTTGGTACTTGGTAGGGTTAGGTTTCTTGTGTCTCCACGGACGGTATTTAATCCCTGAGGTCAAAGTATTTCAATGTTTTTCCCCTAAGTGTGGGAGCATTGCCTTGTTTGTTTCTTAACTAGGTCTGCAGGTTTTTCCTACCTGCACCAAGGTGTTTTTTTCCCTTGCCATGAGAGTTTCCTTGACCGTCATTTGCAGAAGGAAGGCTGTGGGCAGACGAGCATTTCGCTGTCTGCACCACTCCTTCGCTTCACCAATGCAGGGGTGGGGGGATCACGGCCATGTCAGAGTATTATGTGTCAAGGATGGCCGTTTCGATTTTAGGCCCTGTTAGAGGATTTTTGTGCCTAGGTGAAATCCCTAGCTATCCTTGCAGATGTTCCTCCCCATTAGCTGTGGTTTTCTTTCTTAACTTAGCCATGGTTTTTCCCATGAGATATACATTGTCCTGGTACAGTCCTTAGGGCCTGTGAAGCGAAGTTACTTGTCAGTGAACCTTGTCTATTATTGTTTCTGAAAAGCCTTGAACCCATTGCTTAAAATTTGTTTCAAGATAGCATAGTTTAGGGTGGGAACAAAATATTGGCTAAGATGTATCATGATGATTCAATAAAATTCTTGGTTAAAACTGGTGTTTTTCGTTTTTTTATTATATGCATCTGCAAATTAACCAATCCCAATTATATGCTTTGGACATGAATCAACCTAATACATTGTTTTATGATTTAAACAACTTTGTTATCTATATAGTGTAAATTTTCCTTGAATATTCAACTAGGGATAAACATTGCATGCAAAATATCAACTGATAACCACACATGGATATCTTTTACAGTATGCAACAGAATATAAAACCGAGAAATAAATCACAACGTCACATCATGATATTGACACTATTATTTGGGGTACGGAAACCCCCGGAAAAACCCAAGATGGGAAAACCGATGCAACAGTCAGATATAGATTTTATTATGAGAAAATATGAAACTTTTACAATCACTACAAATTCACCCAAACCTGGCGAATGCAGTACCCAACAGAATCATGGGGAAAATCCTAGATAAACCTCAACCCCCTCCTATGTGATTGTATGACCTAGTTGTACAAAGCTCGATGATCCTACTGCTCGCTCCTTCGTCTTCTCGGCTAAATCCTCTGTCTGACTTTCTCTCCTTGTCTGTATCATGTCTCTGTCAAAATACAAGTGTGTGTGTTCTCTCCACCAATTGATCTCTCTTTTATAACTTTAGGTAAAGCGAAAACCCTAATTTCACTTTCACTTTAACTAGTGGTTCACTAAAGTTAATTTAGATCACTTTAATTTATTTTCCAAAGTAAACTTAGGAAAAGTAAATTAAATACAGCTAGTTTCCTATTTTAAGTCTTCTGCATGCAAGAAAACATGCATGCAGGAAGACCTTCCTTGTTGCTACTAGTTTAACACTCCCTCTCAACGAGGAAGGGATTCGGTAGCAACCCCAACTTATCCCTGAAATTCACAAAACTCTATCTGCAAAGTGCCTTGGTGAAAATTTACTCCACCCGCTCATCTTTCTATATGTACTCCAACTGAATGGTTCCCCTCTGAACATAATATCTCAGGAAGTGGTATCTGATGTCTATGTGTTTGCTTCGATCATGGAACACTGGATTCTCAGATAGCCTGATGCCACTCTGATTGTCACAGTGAACTACTGTAGCCTCTAACTCACACTTGAACAACCCTGCAAGTAACTTCCTTAGCCACATACCCTCACAAGAAGCCATGCTGGCTGCGTTGTACTCAGCCTCTACCAAGCTCAATGTAACTGAATTCTGCTTCCTGCTGAACCTACAGACAACCCCTGATCTGATGCTGAAACAACAACCTGAAGTACTCTTTCGGTCCTCTACACATCCTGCCCTGTCAGCATCTGTGAAACCTACTAACTGTACACTCCCCTTGCGCTAATAAACCAATCCATACTCCACAGTACCTCTGATGTAGAGAAGTATGTGCTTCACAGTCATCCAATGCACTCTCCGAGGGTCCACCATGAACTGACTCAAAGAGTTGACTGCAAAGCTGCTGTTTGGTCAAGTGTTGACCAGATACATAAGCAATTCAATAAGCTGAAGATACAAGCTAGGATCAAATCCGTCTGACCCTGATGCATCAATCTTCCTCAAGTTGGAAACTAGAGGTATGGCCATAGGCTTGCAGTCCTCCATCATGAATCTCTTAAGGATATTTACTGCATACTTCCCCTTTCCGATGTAGAAGCATCCATCTCTTTTCCAAACCTCCAAGCCTAAAAAGTAATGCATCAGCACAAGGTATTTCATCTCAAACTCTACTGCAAGGTTGGACTTATAGTATCCAATCAACCTTTCATATCCTGTTGGAAAGATATCATCCACATATAAGACCAGTATGAGAGGAACCTCACCTGTCAAGAAGTACAGGTTGTGGTTAGCCTGACTCCATTGAAATCCCATCTCTCGTAAATAGTTGTCAATCCTTGAGTACCATGCTCGAGGTTCCTACTTGAGCCCGTAAATGGCTTGATGTAGTCTGCTTCCATGCATCTCCCCGTTCTCCACATCAAACCCCTATGGCTGCTCAATACACACCTCCTCCTCTATAACTCTGTTGAGGAAGGCATTCTTGATGTCCATTTGATGGACACGTCAACCCATCTTAACTGCTAGTGAGATAATGGTTCGAATGGAAGAATACCTGGAAACATGGGAGAAGGTCTCCTCATAATCAATACCCTCCTTCTGTGAAAACCCCTTTGCCACGAAGCACGCCTTGTACTTCTCCATGCTTCCATCTGCTGCATGATTCACCCTGTAGATCCATCTGGATCCCACCACCTTTTTCCCTTGTGGCCTCGACACAACCTCCCATACTTGGTTTTTCATAATGGAGTCATACTCCTCAACCATAACTTCCTACCACACATCATGTTGTGCATCCTCCCCGAAGCTGGAAGGTTCAGAGTTAATAAACTCTGTCATCAGTGCCATATAACTAAGCCTCTCTGGTGGTACACTCCATCTAAAAGATGTCTGTGGAGGATCTACCTGCTTGGAATCCTACACTGTGGATCTAAACCACTTAGGCCTTGGTCTAGTGTCAACCTGTTGCGGTTGCTGGATATACGTCTCGTACCGTAGCTCATCCTTCAAGTCAATGACTGAAGGATCTTGTCCACTTGACTCCCTTTGATCGTTAGAACATGTGCTCTGTGTCTGTACCTGTACCTGTACATCTAGCTCCTCCAACTTGACTCCCGACTCCTGTGCTGGCTGCTGCTCTGCTGGTAAGTCCATAGATCTCCGCAAGGCCCTGTCCTCATCGAACTGGACATCCTTGATCACAATGATCCTCCAGTGAGCAGGATGTAAACTCTATATGCCTTCAAAATCTCATTGTAACCAACAAGTAACCCCTTCTCTCCAAAAGGGTCCATCTTCTTCCTATTGTCAGTATGAACATGACAATAACAGACACTACCAAATATGTGAATGTGACTCACATCTGGCCTAGTGCCTGTGAAGACCTCCTCTGGTGTCTTCCTCCCCAAGGTTGTGTGGGGACACCTGTTCTGAATGTATACTGGAGTCATGTATGCCTCGACCCAGAGGAATAGTGGTAATCCCTGATCAAATAGCATGGCCTTGGCTGCTCCAACCATAGTCTTGTTCTTCTGCTCTGCAACTCCATTTTCCTGTGGGGTATGGGGCACAATGTGCTCCTTCTTAATCCCCTCAGCTGGAAAATACTCCATGAACTCATTGGAAATGTACTCACCCCCGTTGTTTGTCCTCAACAATCGAATATTCTTTCATGTTTGGTTCTCCACAAGAGTCTTGAACTCTCAGAACCTCTCAAAGACCTCTGACTTGGCCTTAAGGAAATAGATCTAGGTTTTCCTAGAATAGTCATCAATGAAGGTTAAATAGTAACTGTAACCACTGAACGAATGGACACTCATAGGTCCACATACATCCGAATTCACCAAGTCCAAGGGCTCCTTATACTTGTGCTCACTCTGTGGGAAAGGCTTCCTGATGTTCTTTCCCAAAGCAAAACCCTTGCAGTGGTTATGGTTTTCCTCCTGTACCTGAGGAACTCTAATGGCTGCTTGTCTCAAATGCTTCACTGCTCCATGGTGTAAGTGTGCCATCCTCCTATGCCACAACTCACCCTAACTACTGCTACTTCTACTAACTAGAGCCTTTGCAGGCTCAAAGTGTAATTTGTACACTTTCCCGCTCCTTCTACCAATCACCCAATCCAAGCTCTTATCTGACCCCTTGGGCCTGACACACACTCTATGGTCATGGAAATTCACCTGATATCCCTTTTCCTCTAGAGTGGAGACTGATATAAGGTTCTTGGTCAGTCTTGGAACATATAACACATCAGCAAAATTGAGGGGTTTTCCAGACTCCCTCTCAAATGAAACAGTGCCAACTCCCCACGCTTGATACCACGCATCATCACCCAGCTCAACGTGGATCCCTGTTCCACCCTCCTGCAGGTCTCTGAAGAATCTATTCTGTCCAGTCATGTGACTAGATGCTCCACTATCAATGTACCATATGCTTCTCCTTATGGTGCTTGCCATGCAAGATATCAAGCAAAACTCCTCACTGAAGTTCCTGCTGAACTCATCCACCTCTGCAGATCTAGCCATCTGAGTGTTACTCTTATTCTTCCTGTCTGGGCACTAGGAGGCAAAATGTCCCTGCTTGTGGTAGATAAAACACTTGACCTTTGAGACGTCAAGGTTCTTCTTACCATCCTTCTTCCTCTTTGCATTCCCCTTGCTCTTCCCTATAAGGGCTAGAGCCTCCTCATCCACAATCTGTGGGGCACTGCTGGATGAGCCTGATTCTTGACCCATGCGGGTCTCCTCCTGCACAAAGTCATCCCACAGTCTCTTCCAATCACGGAGCTTCTACCTAGCCATAACACCTTTGACAAAGGTGTCCCATGGCTTAGAAAATCCATTGAGGGCTATCCGAACTAGATCCTCATCCACTGTCTTAGAGCCAACAGCTCCAAGCTCATCCTTGATCTGTGTGAGCCTCGTAAGATAAGGCACCACTCCTTCTCCCTTGGTCATCTTGGTGCTGCGCATCCTCTCTTGCAACACCATCTTTCGGTTCTCGTTCTTACTTTAGTATAGACTCTCCAAAGTCGTCCACATCTCTGCTGCAGTCTTCTTACCAGAAAGGTGAGGGACGATATGGTCCTTCACTCCATCCATGATAATCAACATGGATATGGAATCAATCTTCTTCCAAGATGCTAAATCTATCGGATCTATGGGTGCAACCTTTGTGGAGTCAATGTGCTCCTCTACATCACTGACATCCAGGATCCTTGTGATCATTTCTTTCAATGTAGGAAAGTTTTGAGCACCCTGGAGTCTATCCTCAACTCTCGACTGCACGACCATAGTGAAGTGTACCTGTCAAACCCTAGATCTGGAAGTCTAGGTTTGTGTATTCCTATATATCTGCCCTTGATCTATCACTGTTGCTGCAAATCTCTCAGCTTTAGCTCACCAGAGCTATGATACCATGTAAATTTTCCTTTAATATTCAACTAGGGCTAAACAGTGCATGCAAATTATCAACTGATAACAACACATGAATATCTTTTACAGTATGCAGCAGAATATAAAAATGAGAAATAAATCACAACATCACATCACGATATTGGCACTATTATTTTGGGTATGGAAACCCCTAGAAAAACCCAATATGGGAAAACTGGTGCAGTAGTCAGATATAGATTTTATTATGAGAAAATATGGAACTTTTACAATCACTACAAATTCACCCAAACCTGGCGAATGCAGTACCTGCCAGAATCACTTGGAAAATCCCAGCTAAACCTCAACACCCTCCTGTGTGAGTGTACGACCGAGCTGTATGAAGCTTGATGATCCTGCTGCTCGCTCCTCTGTCTTCTCGGCTAAATCCTCGATCTGACTTTCTCTCCATGTCTGTATCCTGTCTCTGCTGAAATACAAGTGTGTGTGTTCTCTTCACCAATTGATCTCTCTTTTATAACTTTAGGTAAAGCGAAAACCCTAATTTCACTTTCACTTTAACTAGTGGTAAAGAAAAANCACCGAATGGGGGGAGAACTACCGAATGATCACCAATAGGAGCCTCCCAGATGTGGGGTTAGAGGATTTACCAATATATGCCAACATAGAAAGATCAGCAATTATGAAGGTTGCCATGCAACTAGAACTTTTTCCATGTGCAGAGGTAATAGGCTAGATCCTCCCAAAAGCCGATGTAACCAAAATGATTCTGTCAATCACCGAAGGACAAGGTTATGCCCCTTATAGCCCAGCTTATGTAGCTCAGTCTCGCAAGCTACCCACCCCTCATAACTATATAATAGAAGAGTGGTTAAAAGGTCTTGACCTGGATATTTTGGATAATGTCCGAAGAATGATGGTTCCCGAGAAGTAGTTTCGTACAAGGCCTTCCGAGGAATATGAAACTGCGCACCTACGCACTCCTTATAGGTTGATAGCATTAATGTTGAACAGGGTATCTGGGCGAGAAAATGGGAAATACTACAAATTAAGCTGGGTACCAATGATTTTCTTTATGGCCACTCAGGGCAACATTTTTAATTGGGAAAATATAATATCCAACAACCTGTCCTCATGCATAAATGCAACGCTTGGAGGGATCTCACAAAAGAAGTCAAAGTTTTTCTGATTGATTTTATTCTTTGCACACAACCATTCCCAGCCCTGAAGTGCCAGTGGGATAAGACCAAAACTCCCGTTTATTCTGCATATCAGTTGTTTTGGGCACATAAATATTTCAACCATTATAAGAGTATTTGTGAATATTTCGTAATGCCACGATATAGATTAATCTTTCTTGTCGAGTGTGACTACATGTATGAAGAAGCCTTGAATATTGTACAGGATAATGGTCATTATTACCTGACAGAAGAAGGCCTATACCTAAGGATGTTTAGCGGAACAAGGGCCCCTTCTCTTTTACCAAGATACGCCATGGACTATGTTGTTCACAAGGAAGTAGTGAGGCAGCTTTACATTGATGGGATTGGGAACTTCCTTTTTTATCAGAAGAAGGTTGTATACCCCCCACTCCCATTCTATGTAGGTAGTTATAAGTTCTCCAAGGTGAAGAGTGCACCGTATTTTGTAAAGGAGTTGGAGTACTTCTACTTTGGGGAAATGAGCTTTCATCGAAATGATTCTGAAGATAAAGTTGCTAACTATTGTGCAGCCGTAGGGGTACATTTTGAGTACACAAACTACTAGGATAAAAATGAGGAAATATTCCGCAATGCCCAAAATGTGACAACCCTAAGGAAAAGATTCAAGCAAAAGACAACAACCGTAGGTGGCAAGGGAAAAGCTGATGACCAGCAAAAGAAACAAGAAGAGGAAAATGCGAAGAAAAGAGAAGAGGAGGCACTCAAACAATCGCAAGAAGTAGAAAAATGGTTAGTAGAAGAAGTAGCTGAGAAAAGGAGAGCCAAAGAAGAATCTGAGAAAAATAATCAAGAAGAAGAGGCACATAAAAAGAAGGAAGAGGTTGAAAGGTCAATAATGGAAGCAATTGACAGAGAAAGAGACCAGGCAGAGAAAGTAGCTTAAGAGCTATAGGAAAAAGAGAAGGAGGAACAAGATCATGCAAATCTTGAGCAGACTCAATCTCGTGATGACCTGATAGAATCATATGTCCCATCTAGTAGCACAACCATAGAATATGTAGCTCCAACATTAGGGATTGAACTAATCCCTTTCACCCCATCTAAATAGTAGGAGGTAGCTGATGTAAATACCATTTTTTATGACAAAAATAAGAAAAGAATTGTCATGAGAACTGAGAAGAAGGTGGACACTGGGGAAAAGAAAGGAATCATGGTAACTAAGAAAACAATCGTCCATGGGACTGATAAGGACCTAAGACTTCTTGCAAAGGAAGGTGTAGCTTCGGCCCTTGCAAATGAAGATAATGTGGATAAAATAATGACTGATTTGGAACAATATAGGAAGAAGGTTGTTCAAATGAAGGAAACTCTAAAAAGGGAAAGAGGTGAGGGGAAAAGCTTGAAGAGGAAGCATGAAGATATTCTCAGTGAGATTGAGAAGCCATCAGAGGCATGCCAAAGTTTACAATCTGACAAAGATGCTATGGTATTATCGATAAATATCATTGAAGGAGAAAAGAAAGATTTTGAGAAGCAGGTTGTAGAAGCAAAATAGAAAGGAGATGCAACGATCAAGAGAGTAGACTCAGCTGGAAGCTTAGAACCTTTTACTGAGAGAACAAATTCAAGTGGAAAAGGAGAAATAGATGGATATCACCCCTTTCCGAAATCAAGCCTCAATGCCGCAAAAGGAGATAAATCAGGTTTTGTTGAGTCTTGCAGGTGAGATGTATAGAGTTAAACAAATTAAGGTTAGATTGAAAGAACTAGCACTCATCTCATCAGAATTCCAGAAAAGATTATCAGAGGTGGTTGAACTTGTAGAAAACCAGTTAACATGGATAGGAACCCATCCAAATTTTCCAGCAAATATGCCTCATAAGTCTACAGGAAGTCTTAAGATGGAGGTGGCCATATTGAATTTCGGGTGTAGAATAACAATCAGATTAAACACAACCATTGAAAAAACTATTGAAAAGTGTTTTGAATTCTACAAAGGCATATATTTTGTTCAAAATTAGTGTATGGTTCTAATAGGTGACCCCGCCCAATATTTCCTAGTCATGGAGGAACATTTGAAGAACTTGCAAGAGAGGCTGCTAAAAGGGGAAGAAAGCATATCCAAGCTCGAGGCTGTTAGTGAGGAAGAAATGAGGATCTGGATTATACAAAATTCAAGACACAAGCTCTTGTTAGAGGAATATTTGAGTCAGAATGTACCCAAAGTGAAGGAAATCTAGTCTCAACTGTTAAAGCATGAAGTGGCAGTGCGTGTATTGGAACTTGCAGAATATCAGGTCATCAGTGAAGAAGCACAAGCATGGGGCGTTTTTATTAAGACACCAACTAGGCCCATTTAAATTTGTCTTATTCACAAGCTAAAGATTATACAATTTTGTATTTATTCTTTTCTAGTAATGCACTAAAAGACAAAATTTTGTAAAAGAAGGGTTGAGGAAACCCAAAAGGTTGGAGCAACTCAAGAGTCATTTTTGTAATTTGTATAAGTATAGGTAAAGTAGAGGTAGAAAGGACTTTTTCACTGACATAGTTGCTGAAGCTTATTGTAAGAAGAACTATTTCCTTTTATAATGAAGAAGATGGAATTTTGCTGGAGAGAGTGTTGCATATGTCTCAAAGCATGTTGTGTAAATCTGAATGGAGAACTTTCTTGTTTAGCAGTATATACAATCTATGAGATCGTTCCTAACCCTCTGAACTACTTCTGAGTTATGACTGATTTTACGTTATGTGATGAATCTTATGCAACAATGAATGATGGATGTTTTAATATCATGGAGCTATCTCTATGTTAACTTTCTGTTGTGTGTATGTATTTTGGATTTATCAGCTATCTGTAGAATACTTTATGCAAACCATATAGTGCATTGTTCATTCTTATTTTATATCAATCTTTCTCCTCGGGGATAGGTTAGAATAGATTAGTTGTTTTGTTCTGTTACGTGCATTTAATATTAGGCACTTGCATTCCATACCTAAAAGATAAAAAAATATATAAACAGTGGATCGGGTCTCAACCGGTAAAAGAGATTTAAAACTATACCTTAACTCTATGGTAGCCAGACCGCAAATTGGACGGGTTCCCCATATCAAACAGTAAACGATCTATTTGGAAATGGTTATTGGGGAGAACCCCTACTGTCGGTACCTGGGATTTTCCAGGCATCAATAGTTTTTGGCTCTAGAAGGAGGGAATTATTCAGGAGATACCACTGCCCAAGAGATACCACTAGCATTTGTACTCTATTCTGTTTATTATTGTTGTCACATTTTCTATGTACATGAATACGAGGAATTTTTTTGTGACTGACCATATCAAACTTTGTTTTAGAACTCGCTTATCCCACGATTCTTACTATGTCATCATGTAATGTTTTTCTTTATTATCCTTACGAGTTATCTCAAGAAGTGACGTCTCTTGAGGATTCGCACACTTGAAGCCACCAGATAACATTACATTTACGTTTCTCCAAGGTGGTAGAATAGTTAAGGTAGAAGATGAATCTATGATATATGATTTCTTTGACTTGGATTCTTTTGCATATTGTAGGATCCATCTTTTGTCATTGTATGGATCGTCCTTATTGCGACACTGGCTAGAATCTTGCTATGATCTTGGTCGAGCTCATTATTATCAAATATATTATCGGTATTTTGGTCATCCCTAAGATATTTTGTCTCATTGTCTTGTCTATTGTCTTGATCGATTTTGTTGTTCTTATTTTCGTTGACATAGTGGTCCAACATATCTAAGTTACTGATATGGTTTGTATTAGACCTGAGTTTTTGTAACATTTCCATTATTGTATTCTGGTTCTGTGTCACGATGCTCAGGTTTTGTGCCATGGTGCTTATGTTTTGTGTCATCGCACTCATCTTGTCATTTTACTCTTTTTGTTTCTCATTCATAATGTCTAGTTTGCCATCAAGTTTTCTTTCTAGTACTAGAACAAATTCGTCTTTGCTTTCTTTCTTCAACATTGCATTGTTATTTTTCATTTCTTCTCTAAATTTTTCTTGGTTGGTGACTATGGTTTTGATGTCCTTCTTTAATTTTTCAATTTGGTATTTTAGATCTGTCATAATTTTGGTCCAAGTATGCAGTGAATATTTGGAAGCTATTTTGATTTATGGACAAAGTAAAGACAACTAATGTCTTTGAGATAATTGATTTATGAATAATAATAATAATAATTTACTAAGATAATAATATAATGATAATTATTTGAAAATAATAATATTATTATATATGTTATTTATAAAGTTAAAAAATATTAATTATAAATAACAATAAAATTATTATATATATTTTATTTACTTTTCTTCTCTTTGGATTACATGTAAGAGATAATGGATAGTGAATATAGTCTTAAGGAATATGGAAGATGGTTGTGTGAAGGACATGATAAAAATGAGAGAGATGTTTCAAATGAGCCGAGAGTCTTGACGGGAGGAGGAAGGTGGAAGATCTCAACAAGAGTGGGACCGAGGAGGAGCAAAATTGTTGCGACAAGTGATGGAAGCGATATGTGAGGGAGAACCAATGCTGGAAGATATGTGTAGTGTTTTCAACGAATGGATATGCCGGACGCGGAGGGATGATAGAGGAAGGATAGAGGATAAGGTAATGCACAAGAGCGAATAATGATGGAGTGGAGGAGACGGTGGAGTGGAAACACGGTAGGATCAACATGCAGGGGAGAAGATGCAGCAGATGAAGGATGGTGGCGTGCAGGAAAGGGTGGAGTGTTTGCTGGGTGAGGAGGATCAACGCTGAATGTAAGTTGGAGGGACGCGGAAGGGAGGAGCATGGTGAGTGGAAGAGCGTTGGCATGGTGAAGGGTGCGTAGGTTTGAGGAGAGTTTCTGTGGGAGGAAGGGAAGATCACGCAAAGGAATTGCGCGCGGAAAAAAATGACAAGAAGGCACGAGGAGGATATGGGGAGTGGAACAGGAGAGAGGAAAATCAGAGTAAAGTGTGAGAGAGTGATAAGCAGTGAAATGGAGCAGCGAAAGAATTTGGAGTCGATGAGCCGAATCCGAGCTTGAGTAGGAGGAGCGAATCCGCTCAGATGCCAAATGTTACAACCGTATCTGGTGTAATATGCTAGTCTCTATCCGGGTTAAGCTAGCCTGTATCCAGGTCTAGGGAGGAAGATGTTCCGTTTTCAAATAATAATGTATAAATGTATAATAATTAATGGATGGTAAAATACAATGGATATGGCTGCCTTAAATATGGCTTGGCCATCAAATATTGAAGAGACACTTCTCTTCATAAACTATATTTAATATTATTAGTTACTCTTAGTAATAGTTATCTATTTATGAATAAGTTGCTAATAATGGTATGAGGCTCGATTTTTCGCTCCAAGATTATTTTAATTTTTTTTTGAGTTATTGCCTGGTTCTTCCTGTAGTCGGCCTCTTGGTTCGATTGCAAGAGAGCAGAGTTTCTGGTTCTATCTGGTGGTTTGGCGCATGCTCGTCCAGCATAATTACGCACTTATCCTAAATATTGACTCGAATAACTGACATCAACATCAACACACCAGCACACTCCTGACATTAGCATCAGCACACCAGCACACTCCTTCAATCAGGGAGGCCAACTAAGCCTTCTCCTTCAATCAGGGAGGCTATATGGGCTTCCTCCTTCAATTAGGGAGAAAATATGGGTTGAACTGCTTGTCATAAGTGCACCAATTAGTTTACTGAATGTTGTTTCACCTAACAATTAGTTAAGCTGAATTGGAAAGGCGCCTTCCTCATCTATTTGTCTATTTTGGGTTGCTTTGAGTTAACTAGAGCGATTTAAGGTGCCTCCAACAACTTCTGGTGACTCAGTTGAGTTTAGATCACTTCATGGGAGCTGACTTGAGTTAGATATGCGCCCCCACCTACTGATTGATATCCAGTTGAGTTTTATTCAGTTAGTATCAGTCATTACTGCCTTTGATTCAGTTAGGGCTCAGTTAGAGTCATGTATGGTTGTGATTAGTGGTTAACTGATGTGTTTAGTGTGGCTAATTGGCAGCTAAGCCACTCTCATGTTACCAATTCGAATGACCTCCTTGGGATTCAAATTGTCTTGCTATTCATGCAAGTGTATCACATTGTATCTCTACTTTTGATTATTGAATACATTCATATAGCTGCAACTCCTAATTGTAGTGTGTTTCATGTCAAATTTCTTGTGCAATTGATTCTGAATCTCCGTGAGATGTTCTTTGATCCCAATATTACTGTGACTCAATTTTCACACTTGGAATGTCATTAGTCGTGATTCCCATCAATAATAGTATGGAAGGAAACTTCAACAAGTGCCATCCTATCAGGAAGAACTCTAGGTAAGAGATGTATTGATTTACTACCCCATATCCTAATATAGGTGAATTATTATGTGGCATACCAATCACCCATAGTTGAAATCAAAGAAAGATCATTTTCAAAAATCTTGGGAGCATTTTTCTTGAAAATGGAAAAATGAACAACACTGATGAAATTGTTGCAAATATCATTGATATATGACTTGTAATTATCTTCCCAAAAAATCGAGCAATAGATATGGATTGGAGGATTTTCCCTTGTCCAATGCCAATTCATAGCGGGATAGGAAAATAAAGCACACATAATATCCATAAGATAAGTCGAAAGATTAAAACTAGGTTTTCTAGTAGTTGGAGTTTTTTGTGCTTGAACAATGGATTCTTTAAATGTAATAGAAAAATATGTTCCAAATTGAATATTTTACTTGTAGTTTCTATATAACGTTCCAAAGGAGTCCATTCAATTTAAAATATTGACTCTTTTTGCGCCATAAAATCTACAGAGCATAGTCACAAGCAGCTTTAGGGTTCTCTAAATTGAAAAACGGGATACTACTTGTTTGATCTAAGTATGCAAGTATTAGGATTGACCATCCAGGTTTTCAAGAGGACATCAGGTTCATACTTTCTTTCAAATGACTTTATGAAATCTTGCGCAAGAAGTTGTTGCGGGTTCTTCAGTGCATAAAACCTAGCAAAGGTATCAGGCTTGATGGAAGCATAAACAATCTGATTAACATATTTGAAAGTGCTAGTTGGAATATCTGCAAAATTGCTTGCCCATTTGAGAAAATATGTATAGGGTATCATAGTGGGATGTGTAACAACTGCATGAAACTGTGAGTTACTGATGTTATGAAGTATTAGGATCGACCATCCAGGGTTTCAAGACGACATCAGGTTCATACTTGCTTTCAAACGCCTTTATGAAATCTTGCGCGAGAAGTTGTTGCAGGTTCTTCAGTGCATAAAACTTAGCAAAGGTATCAGGCTTGATGGAAGCATAAACAATCTGATTAACATATCTGAAAGTGCTAGTTGGAATATCTGCAAAATTGATTGCCCATTTGAGAAAATATGTATAGGGTATCATAGTGGGATGTGTAACAACTGCATGAAACTGTGAGTTACTGATGTTATGATAGATTGGGGTTTCATCATTGAATTAATAGAAATCATCACTATCGAAGATATCATAAATCCTAGCCCAATCAAGTCATAGGGAATCGGAGACCCGACCATCTATGTCTAAGTAGAAACCAAAATTAGGACATTTAGTCTCAATCCCTATGCAGTAGCCTTAGACCTGGTTCTCNATATCTGCAAAATTGATTGCCCATTTGAGAAAATATGTATAGGGTATCATAGTGGGATGTGTAACAACTGCATGAAACTGTGAGTTACTGATGTTATGATAGATTGCAGTTTCATCATTGAATTAAGAGAAATCATCCCTATCCAAGATAGCATTAATCATAGCTTAATCAAGTCATAGGGAATCAGAGACCCGACCATCTATGTCTAAGTAGAAACCAAAATTAGGACATTTAGTCTCAATTCCTATGCAGTAGCCTTAGACCTAGTTCTCTTAGCCATGGTGCTCACTAAAGATCTACAATGCAATAAAACCACATAAATCCTTGGAATTATAAGAAACCAAAAGAAACAAATGGAAGCATAAAATTTCTTAATATCAAAACAATAGTGCTTAAAGCAAAATATTCTTGTTACAGATAACCCTAGAATGCTAGAGCACGAATGCTCTATGCGAAAATGGCAACGAATTCAAAATTGCTTAAGTTAATGATAAATTAGGGACAAATGGAATGGTTTTAAAGCAGGGGTAATGGTCGAAAATTGATGGTTTAAACCATCATTATCCATAAATAACATTAAATGCATTATGTACTTAAAATCTTATGACGCATTCCAAAAATTTGAATTCGAAACTAAGTTTCTAATGTGGGACCCAAAAAAGTCGGGAGTCGGGGATCAGAGAGAAAAATCAATGTGATGGTTAATAGTACCCCGACTTTCGAATTTTGAAAATAATTATGAATAATCCATAAAATAGGGAGTCGGAAGGAAAAATGGCATGTGAATCAGTAATGCCCCACTTCTGACTTCCAAAAATAATAGGGACAATAAAAGTCGGGGAATTTTTTTGAACAAGGCAAATGTCCTCCTTGACTTTCGATTACCGATATCTGCTAGAAATATCATAGTCAAGTGGTTGGGGAAGTTTAAAAAGCTTGATAATATTTTTTGTCGACTTTCGACTTCCGATAAATCAGGGTCAGGAAGTCGATGATTGAAAATCTAAGTTTAAAAAATAATCAACGACTCTCGATTACTGAAAATTAGAAAATATAAAGTCAGGGGAAGAACATTAGACAAGTTAACAAAAGAATATAATAGTGCCACCTTCAGACTGCTGAATTTTTATTCTTTGTAATTAATTCATCGAGAAATTGGAACTAGATTAATGAAAAAGTTGTTTTACTTCAGATCTTCTGCAAGTTTCTTCAAGTGGAAAAACCAGAACTAAATCAATCAAAGCAAGGAAAAAGACTAAGGAAAATAACCAATTAAAAATATAATTTAAAATAGGGGGTTCCCATCTTTTACAAGATGGGATCATTGTGGATACAACACATCCATTACATAGGAAGACTACCAAAAAATTAGGAAGGAAATTCATTGCTTGCAACAATAGCATAGATTCAATATTCAAAAGAATGTTGTTAATCACTTGAACAATTGGAAGAATGTAGAGACTGACCCTTTCTGGATTAAGACGATGAACTATAATATTAATTTCCAATATAACCATANAATAAAAGAAACAAATGGAAGCATAAAATTCCTTAATATCAAAACAATAGTGCTTAAAGCAAAATGTTCTTGTTACAGATAACCCTAGAATGCTAGAGCACGAACGCTCTACGCGAAAATGGCAACGAATTCAAAATTGCTTAAGTAAATGATAAATTAGGGACAAATGGAATGGTTTTAAAGCAGGGGTAATGGTTGGAAATTGATGGTTTAAACCATCATTATCCATAAATAACATTAAATGCATTATGTACTTAAAATCTTATGGCGCATTCCAAAAATTTGAATTCGAAACTAAGTTTCTAATTTGGGACCCAAAAAAGTCGGGAGTCGGGGATCAGAGAGAAAAATCAATGTGATGGTTAATAGTAACCCGACTTTCGACTTTTGAAAATAATTATGAATAATTTATAAAATAGGGAGTCAGGAGGAAAAATGGAATGTGAATTAGTAATGCCTCCACTTTCGACTTCCAAAAATAACAGGGATAATAAAAGTCGGGGAATTTTTTTGAACAAGGCAAATGTCCTCCTTGACTTTCGATTACCGATATCTACTAGAAATATCACAGTCGAGGAGTTGGGGAAGTTTAAAAAGCTTGATAATATTTCGTGTCGACTTTCGACTTCCGATAAATTGGGGTCGGGAAGTCGATGATTGAAAATCTAAGTTTAAAAAATAATCAACGACTCTCGATTACTGAAAATTAGAAACTATAAAGTCGGGGGAAGAACATTAGACAAGTTAACAAAAGAATATAATAGCGCCACCTTTAGACTGCTGAATTTTTGTTCTTTGTGATTAATTCATCGAGAAATTGGAACTGGATTAATGAAAAAGTTGTTTTACTTCAGATCTTCTACAAGTTTCTTCAAGTGGAAAAAACATAACTAAATCAATCAAAGCAAGGAAAAAGACTAAAGAAAATAACTAATTAAAAATATAATTTAAAATAGGGGGTTCCCATCTTTTACAAGATGGGATCATTGTGGATACAACACATCCATTACATAGGAAGACTCCCAACAATTAGGAAGGAAATTCATTGCCTGCAACAATAGCATAGATTCAAAATTCAAAAGAATGTTGTTAATCACTTGAACAATTGGAAGAATGTAGAGACTGACCCTTTCTGGATTAAGACGATGAACTATAATATTAATTTCCAATATAACCGTAGAATATTTTTGAACTCCAAATACAACAATTAAAAATTGGCATAGCTTTTATCGAGACTATGCTCAACATTCAAAAAGTAAAAAAATGTTACAGAAGGCTAAGTATATAGATTACTCTAAGTTACTAACTTGGCAAAGTATATAATTTGAAGCAATGACCTAAACATGGTACTCTAAAAAAATAAATGTTTCCAAACAATCTCAGACAATCTCATGTATACATGTAGTCAAATCTTAGGAGAAAGTGCATACAAAAATATAGATATTTGTTCTTTACATAAATTTGAAGGTTAGTATGTCTAAGATACAACTTATGTGTACTTCTCAACCATACGACCACTAATGACTTCTTCCTAGCCACATATCACACATGGCACCCCGTCAGATTTGGTGCCCCGTCAGATTTGGAGCACCACTTACAAATTTCATGTGGTTTGAAGCCAAGTCTCATGAGCAGTATAGGAATTGTGGAGGTTTTGAACAAAACAAACTAAATATTTACCCCTTTCTAGTGAGAATAAAGCACTCACAATGTTCTTTTGAACAATTATAGCGGGACGCCATAAAACAGTCTCGATGTCCACTGCTTTGATGTTATTTTATGAAGCGACTAAGTTGAGAAATTTGAGGAAAAGATCTTCACATATTAGAAAGAGAGAAGAACCCAAATAACAAAGAAAATAGTTCAGATCTATTTAGAGAGTATAAATACCAAAATATTTACACTTCTCGAAGGCAAGTTCAATGCACACTCTAAGGAAAAGAAAAACATGCATCATGTTAATTACAAATTAAAATATCAAGCATAATTCTACTATCAATTTTCCTTCAACAAATATTAAGATTAAATCAATTCTTATATTATATGCTCAATATTAGATTTGGTCTTTTTTTTATCATCCAAATACAGAAAAAAAAGTGCCTCCGGTTTGGATGAATCCCACTACATATTCAGATATAATTCTTGAATCAACTTCCAAGATTAAACCTTTTGAAAGACCATCTGATAAAGNCCCACTGCATATTCAGATATAATTCTTGAATCAACTTCCAAGATTAAACCTTTTGAAAGACCATCTGATAAAGCATTTAGTTGTCTGAATATGTGAAAGAATGAAATGCTAGTCAACATAAACTCCAAATCCTTCAAATGTCACATGATCGGTTGCAATATCGAAATTTCATGCCAACAAGTACTTTTAATCCAAATTATAACCAACTAGGAATCCCTTAAGACATGTAGCCTAATAGATATTTTCAATTAAAATGCCATTTTAAATGAAATCTTCAAAGTCAACAATTTTGTTGTTGTCAATTTTCTCAACAATGTTGGAAACAAGTAAATTTTCTCAAGTGATACCAACACTCAAATTCTTTCACTTTATGTTAGCATGTGGAATTGCATTTGTAGAACTTCTACCTTTTCTTTTTTCAAAGTGAGCTTTCTCAATCAACCAAGCATGTTCAGTAGGAGGATGGCCTTGCATATCCCCATGGCCTTGGATTGGAGCCAGGAAAAGGGAGTGTTGCACAAATGCACAAATGCACACATCAACACACCACATGTTAAAGAATGAGGATGCATAAATGGCATTTGACAAAGAGTTCACAACATATCCTTTTCCAAAACTTGCATATAACCAATTGGAGAATTCTCAACTTGTTTGGAATGTTTGGAAGGAGACCAATCTATTAATAACGTACTTGTATCTACAATTAAAAAATGAAAAAGTCATTATAGACCGTATTGGCATGTAAATAAAGATGGGCATGCAAACTATTATTGGACATGAAAACTATTGAAAAATTCGTTGGAGTTAGTTTTAGCATGTGTGCATTGCAAGGAAAATATGCTATGTCAAGGGATAAGTTTTGAAGGAGGATGGTTG
>LPNX011150098.1:2661-15187 GCA_001517045.1 Pseudotsuga menziesii
CAATTCAAGCTTGATATGAAAAACAGGGTAAGTGGGGGCTTAGGTAATTAGATTAACTTTCCTTTTCTTGTACTACAATCTACAATCAATCTCTTTACTTCCCAAATTCTTTNTTTCCCAAATTCTTTGAATTATTTTAAAATAAACCTTGCATATTAAACATCAAGATTAAAATAAATCTTTAAAATTTACCAACCAAGCTTCTCTATCTCCTGCTCCTCTACTCGGTTATCNTAAATTAAATCTTTAAAATTTACCAACCAAGCTTCTCTATCTCCTGCTCCTCTACTCGGTTATCACCCTCCGGGGTACTCCGAGATACGACCAGGGGAAAAGGAAGTCGTAGTCTAATAGGCATCCATCTAGAGACTTTTGAATCGATTAAAAACAGTGACTCGAAAGCTGCAAGGGGTAGCAGGCTGGGGACGGTCTCTAGGCGCTTCGTCGTCCTCCTTGTGAGCACCGGGCCATTGGGGTTTGACCTGTGAGCTAGGGGTGGGCTTGCTCCCACCTGTTGAGCGCAACAGCATTCCATCTTCAGTTTGAGAAGAACTAGATCGGGGCAGTCACACCACCGGATCTAAAACTAACTTCAAGAAGAACAACTCTAATTAAAATTTATTAAAATTAACCAAGAAGCATTGCAAAACGCCCTACAAACACAGATTACTACTTTTACTACAATCATTTTCACTTCATTTTACTGCAAGCACTACAATACATTTATTTCAAGCACTCTTTTACTACAATACAACACTACAATTTGTACTTCCAGCACTTTATTTCTCAGTACATTTATTTACTTTCGATTTTGCAAATAAGCATGTGGTGAATGTTGACTGCTTAAACCTTTTCATATTCAAATTCACTACTGGTTTAGTAATCTGTATTCATAACGATTTTTGGCTAACTCGCAAATTGGTTTCATTTGTTTATCATATTGTTTTATTTCATTACTGTTCATAATCATATTGTTTACACATTGTATCTTTTGACTCCATTTAATATAGGCACTGGTCTTATAATTTTGTAATCTTAATAAAAAGATCCCTTTAATTAATCTTCAATTAATTAATAAACCTGGAACATAGTCTTTCCATAAGGACTACCCCCCTTGGCTCTGTTGGGATCTTGCCTAAACGGAGGAGCTGTAGACTGTGATGACAGTGGTCCCCAGCTCTCGCTTGCCCCCAAGGACACACATAGCAGGTTGTGACTTTCCTGCGTCTTAAAGTGTGAATTAGGCGGCAACAGGGCACATGAGTCATCTCACCCATTTTCATATACTTTTCCCTTGCATAACTTACCTTTCATTTTCCATATTCCATTTTATCACCATTTCCATGTGTAAACACACCCAACTAGTTCGAGGAATTCTCATTGTTGAATAATTAAGCCTAAATATTAGGCAAAGTGTTATATTATTGGCCTATTAATATTCAAGGGTTATAAGACTTCACTAAGGCCTATTTCCATAAGTTGCAATGAGATGAGTTTAAAAAAAAGAGAGAAAATAAATAAATAAATGAGAAAAAGTGTCAAAAGGTCCTAGGGAATGCAACTTGACACTCATGTGATACAAGTACAACACTTGATCTGGCACCCACCCTCCCTTGGCACATCTTGATACAATGCAAATAAAAAAGTAAATTTTATCTTCTCATGAAATCCGTTGGGTATCTTTAGCTTCCTTTGTTACCAAGTGCCAATTCATTTTGACTAGGCTTTGAACCTTATCTCTTAGCACACATCCCTATGTAGCTGGTTGAGATTGCACATGGTTTGAGGGTTAGTTAAGCATGTGCCCATATCCTCATTAGTCCATTCATACTAATTTATTCATTTCACCTATCCCATTGACACAATTTTCTAGGTGGATCGCTCCACTAGGTGCTCCACTTGCATCTTTGACTAGTATTGTTCACACCATGTTTCCTCCTTGTTGAAAGTTATGTTGTCTATGAGTTAATGCACCCTACCTTCTTGAGGCCTCATGCACATCACCCTAGGGCACACTATCTCTCATAAAGAATTTTTTATGGTCATTTCACTTAGTCAAATGTGAACATAATTTGCACATGCTCCTCTGTATTGCTATTTTTAGATGATGGTCGAGAAATAGGGGATTGACGGAGTTCTCCCATTGGAGTCCATTGAATATCAAATTTAGAAGCTTACTGGAAGATTGGAGGTATAGCGTCCTTTTTAGGTGAGGCTTTCGTTTTAAAGTTGCATTATTTGTTTTATATTGACGTTAATTATTGTAGAAAAACCCTTGTAACTTGTTATGAATGCCTTCTAATGGAGCTTATGCCAATTGGATGATATAATATGAGGAAAATCCCTCTTATATGTTTCCATTATGCTAATTTTCCATCTAACAAACTAAGTTGCTACTGGAATTAATGTAACAGCATCTTCATAACATTGTTTTAGAGAGGCAGCTTCAGCTCTCCAAGGTTAATTTGCTGCAATAATTTTCAGCACAGTTAAGGAAAATTTGTGGCATGTTAAACAGCTTTTGTTTACCTTACACATTCATGCACTCACTCACCTTCTTAGATCCATGCTTCTTTGACTCCATTTAGCCCAACACTTGGTAGGCACTAGTCTAAGAATCTCCATCACCCTTTGTTTCTTAATCCATTCATCCACCCTCTACTGTATTACAGATACACACATTTTGTTAAGGTTTACTGTTACTAAATCTTAGTAATCTTATTTAGGGATACCCCCCTGGAGTTGGAGGAGAGACAACTTGAAGAAAGAGGAACAGCCATTGAGGTGACAATGGATAGCCTTCATGAAGTTGTAAAAGATTAGCCCCTTGATATTTGGGACTTTACGCATTGGGCGTGCTAGATTTTGCTGTAAGAAGCGACATTTCTAGTAATTTCCAACAATACAAATTCAACAATATGGAATGATTGGAAGACCAAACATGAATAATCTTATATAATGACCTAAGATGCAATATAATCTTTGTTTGACATAATTACAACCCTACAGTAGACTTCATAAGTTCATAGATTTTATATATGTGATTCCTAAACTTATATAGCCTTTTCAAGGTACTCAATGCCTCCTTGAAGCTTCAGTACCATGAGAAAGAATAGTCAGCAATATTAAAGTTAAATATGATGATAGTGGCTCCCAAGTCACTTTCCAATTTGTTAATCTACAATGATTGTGAACAGAAAGACTCTGTTTAAGCATAAATTTATAATATTTTAGTATTTAACAGCAGAACATACATTCCCTCTAACAGGTTAAACAGGAAAATTTCATCAAAGAATGTCGAAGATCTAAAACACTGAGCAGCGTTCTCCCTTGAAGCATAAAGCCACCATATATTGTACAAAATGATTTTCTTTTAACAATATCCCTGAACACATACATTCCAAATATCCAAAATTGCTGTAAAATGTTTTTTTAATTCATGTTAATGGATAACAGCCTTCAGGTCTACATACACACCTCTAAAAACTTGCGGTATGTCTCCAAATTTAACAACTCATCTTCAAGGTAATTGGCATCTGCAGTTGAAATACTAATGAATATCAAGAACCCAGATACACTTACAGCTATAAGGCAGTAGATTATAGGAATGAATTAAAATTTGAATAAACAAACCTTTTGCAACTGTTTCAGCCAGATTTTCAATTTCCTCAGAAGTTCTTTTGGTTTCAACTTGCACATCACTAAGCTCATTTTTCAGATTCTCCAGCTGCATAACTGGAATTGAAAGCAAGAGAAATGACTCAAACAGCTGAACATGTTTGCAACTTTTGCATGAATCATTAAAGTAAGGAATTGAAAACATGTTTGCAATTTTTGCATGAATCATTTTCTCTCTGGTTGCGCAGACTGAAAAAGTATGTGTTGCTAAAAACATGGAGAACTTCAGGTAGAGCCTTAGAATCCATGTAATTTGCAATTTAAGTCACATCAAGGTTCTTAAATGTCGTAAAACAAAACTTTAAAATATCAAGAAATATAAACTATTGAATTTAGGACAACCACAAAACATTAGATATTAAAATAACAAAGAATAACCCACAAAAACTTTAGGGAGTGAAAAACTTTTAGGGAAGCGGGCATACCAGGATTGTCAATCCCATTGTATCCTAAACAATCTTCCTTTCCTACAAGAGCAATATACTCCAACTGCATCTCTGGAATCATTTTCTTATAACCAAATCTTTCATGTCAGTAAATGGTAATGAAGAGAGTATGAAACTGCAAAGAGAATCTAAGAATGGCCTTACTTTAAGTAGCATTTCCTATGAAATAAAATTTGCTTTACATAAAAACAACTAAGAATAGCCTTGAGCATTGTCAGAGATATTTCCTAATCACTTTATTATTTTCAACAGAAGGAATAAAGAGCCTTACTTTAAGTCTACTCAAATGGGAATCATGAAACATTTCTAACTTTGCCACAGAGATAGCCTCCACCTGGAGTTCACTTAATTGTACTTGTAATTTAGCCAACTCCTTGACACGCCTATCATCACAAACATGTTAGATTGATTTACAAATAATCAGTAATTGGCAAATCAAGACAATGTATGAGATGAGATACCTGTGGCAAAAGTCAAGATCAATAGATGTATTGACATCTTTGTCAACAAGAAGTCGATCTGCAATGGTTGCACCTTGTTCCATATGAGATTCTTCTAGCTGGAAAATCTGTGAGTTTGCATGAATGCCGACTGAGCTTACTCCCACCCCTTTCGAACTTCTTGCTAAATCTAGCATTATTACCATATTCAAGATATTGTGTATATAAATACGAGAACTTAGCTTCAATAACTGCAACCCCAAGAATGGTGCTAGATAAAAGAAAACATTGGATAATCAATGTATTACTCTCGTCATCAAACCACAATTTGGTGCCCTAATTCTAATAAACAGCTTCAGACATCATTAGCTATCAATCACTTCAGTAGAGTGCTAAATGGAAACAGGTCGATATAGATACATATTGTATTATGTGAGTTGCCATGTTAGTAGCCATTGGAATATATAAGCATGTCTTCTGGAACTGCAAGGTTGCACCGTTGCAGGATGGGACCATCGTCACTCCACTACATAGGAAGGAACTGTGTTGGTATACAGGTGAATGGTCGGCAGGCTGGGAGGAGTAGGTGGAATGCTGTCAGGTTAACCAGCATTTCCTTTTATTGGACTCGTTGATGTCATGTACCTTTGCACAATACATGTACGCCTTTTAATCTGCCAGAGGCTTTCTATCTTCAGACCTGATTTGGCTAATCAAAGTTACACTAGAATGGCTACTTTTCTTGGAGTTATAGATTCTTCCTCAATTGGATCCCAGGCAGATATGCTAGGCCTCCTTGCTTATGTAGGCAGGGGGATTTGGTGTCATCAGTGTGTGGCTCCTGGATATGATCCTTTTGATGTACATGCAAGTTGATTTCTAATGTAATATATGATGCATTTACACAACCAACCAAAAAAACAGAGTGTATAAAGACTCAGCACGGTTATTTAGGCACAAACTGTTGTGTTAAAATGAAATTAGAGTTCTGAAAAGGCGAAACGCCTGTACATAAAATATAATTGGCAAATATAACTTGTTTAGTGACGAAAATAAAACCAGGACAGAGAAAGGGGCAATTGATATTAGTAAGTTTTCTAGTGTTTTGACAAATAAAAACCCAAAGCACAATTAATGATTGTGTATTAGCTAACTAATTTTTTTCTACAAAAAACCTTATAGAAAACCCTGGCACTGTTGGACACACCAAGTACACTGAGGGGGGGGTGAATCAGTGTGCACAGCTTTTATCACTTTTTATTTTAACAATCAACAGCTTATTCAATATTATGCATTATCACATTATCATTATATCAGCATCAGCATTATTATCATCATCATATCATCATCACATAAGAAACATAGCATGATACACAGTACACCAGATTTTACGTGGAAACCCAAGTCTTGGGGGGAAACCAGAGAAGCCTTTATAATAATAATTGTCCAGCATCCCAAGGGTGGCAGGTGCGGGTGGGATCCTAGTTGATCCCGGAGGACAAGTGGAACATAGATTCGCTTGGGGACTGGGTCCTAGAACCAACAACGAAGCAGAATGGATGGCCCTTCTTCAAGGTCTTCACCTTATTCGGAACAAAAATCTCCAGAAAGTTCTGGTCTTCGGCGACTCCAGGCATGTCATCTATAAGATGATTAATGGGTATCCTTCAGGAGATATCAAATGTCGTAGACTATATAAAAAGGCTCAACTTCTTTTGTCCCAGCCCATCGAATTTTATCACATTCTTCGCCAGAATAACAAGGACGCAGATGCGATGGCAAATGTTGGAGCTAGTCTCCCTCAAGGCCATTTCAGACAGAACGAGGATCCTCCTTTCTACAAAGCCATTCCATGAAGAGAACTCTAAGAAACCTCCATCAAATCAAGAGTAGGCAAACTTATGAAATGAAGCTTCTTGATTCCAAGGATTATAATTGCATGGTTTTTGTTTTTTCCCCCCTTGGCCCCCTTGTTTTCATCCTCTCCCTCTTTCTCCTTTCTTTCCTCCCCTTTCCTTCTTCCCGCTCCCCCCTTCCTCCCTACTACCGCCCCCTCTCCTCGCGTCACCCCCTTCCAGCTGGCCTTCTCCCTCTCCCTCCCCTTGGCGGTCACCTGCATTTAAGATCCCGTCTTGTCTTTCCCTATTTGGTGGCCGCGTGGACAGTCCAGCCCATCTCGACAGCTGAGAATTTAACTCCCCTCAGGCTCACATTGAAGTGCCATTCCTCCCCGCACGAACGAGGTTCTTCTTACTCTGTCTCCATGTCGAACCTTAGCCTTATCCTGTCTCATGGTTTCGCTGCGGGTTTGTATTCAGACTTTGCCATCCTTCTGCAAGAGGCAGACGGAACTGGAATAGGGAGTTTACGGGTTCCTCCTTGGCATAAGCGGCCTTCTATCGTTGAAGAAAATCTCGTTCAGTTTGCCCTCTGTCAAAGTTATTACCCTTCAGATCATTGGGAAATTGACTCTCAGGCTGAGAATTGGAGTAACTCAGCCCTCCAGCAAGCAAATCATCAAGAGTTAGCAGCGGTAGCAGTTTGCCCCTTGCAATCGCAGCTGTCTCGCTTGGATATTTCGTCCGACCCAGGCATTATGGCGCATTTGGGTAACAACCTTGGATTGCAGGATATCATGAAGAACTTACGAAGGGTATATGAGCTGACAGCTATAGGGGTTAAGGAGAGTAGAGACACAGCCAAGGAAATAAAGGAAATGAGTGAAACTGTTAGCAGGACATCACAGGAAGTCAGCAACAATGGAGCCCGCACAGACAACTTGGAAAGCAATCTGCTAGAACTTCTGGGCAGAGTTGAACGCATTGAAGAAGACATCCAAAGGCTCGTTTCAATGAACCAGGAGAGCAGGGTCAATGGCGTCAACGACCCAGCACCCCAGCCTATGGAAGAAGAATCTGTTCAGCAGCCCCGCCCTCAGAGAGGCAAATGAATTTTATAGCCTGTTTTATGTTCAGTTTAGTAAGGGGTTTATGTTTCAATTTTGTATGAATCATGTTTTTCTGCACTCTGCTATGTAGACAGTTTGTAAGGGTTTTCACTACCCGGTTAGTATGCAGCTCAGAAACAATCTTTTGCTCTCTGTTTTGAGAGATAGATCATGTTTGGCTTGTCGTTTTTATGCCGTGTCGGCCTTATATCTTCCTTCGGAAATGTAATGAATGGCTGTGCACAGCCTGATAATACAACCCCTTTTCTGTTTCTGTTAAAAAAAAAAAAATAATTGTCCAGCATCAACTGGAAGGAGGAAACAACCCCCTTATTACAATGACTTCAATTCTCCAACTACAACTGGAAAGAGGCTACAACCCCCTGATTTAAAGGCTACAACCTGAAGCAAGCTACAACTCCCTAGTTCTCTGGCTACAACCGGAAGGAGGCTACAACCGGAAGGAGGCTACAACCCCCTTTCCTTGCCCCGTCCTACCACCCTGATAAGAAGATAGAAACTGTTGAACCACGACCGCACTGATCATGCAACCCTGCTAATCAACACCTGTACTACACTACATAATCTGCACCACACTGCACAACCACTGCCACTACTAACCACTGCTCATCATCTTATCACTACTCATCAACTGATCATTGTCCACTATATCACACTACTCATCAACCTGTCCAATCCAGTTGTACCAATCAATCTGTCGCTCACATCAACTGACTCAGTCAATCTAAGTCTGCACACTAAACTCAGTCCCCCTAGATCAAACCAACTACTCATACAACTCAGCCAATCTGAGTCAAACCAATTGCACATAAGGCAACTTGTGCCAATCTTGCTCAATTGAACCAACCTGTACCAAGATACTTGTGTACCTGTGCCAAATCAATCATATACTTGTGTCAATCTAATCAAGTGCTCTAACAGTCAATCAACCCTTCTTACTTGGCCTAGTTCATCAAGAGACATGTTTGTGCAACCAAGAGACTTCACATACAGACTACAGTCAACCAAACTGGCTCCATCTAGGGACACGTGCTATGACTAATCTTCTGATCAAAGAAGAGGATGTGAGAACTCTGGAATCTCTGGGTCTTGCACAGCAATTAAAGTTTATTAGTAACATGTATATAAAAGAAACCAACTGGAAAAGCAGATTAATGTACAAAATTAGTATATAATGTACAAAAAGCAATATTTTACAAGACTAATATACAAGAGAAAAAATTCAAGGTTAGTGCTATGGTACAAAACATCTATAATACAATAATATGGTACATGAAATTTTTAAAAATACATGCAAGGAAAGGTTTAGAAATTGGCCCTGAAACCACTGATGCCAATGAAGGCATCAAGCCATCTTAGCGAAGAACATCTTGAGGAGAAAGCCATTCATTGGTAGGCTTAACCTTTCACCTTCCAATTCATTCAGATAGAAAGAATTTGTTCCTGCTACTTCATCAATGATATATGGACCCAACCATAAGTTGTCGAACTTTCCGTGTTTCCCGGGTTTCTGCCGCTGTTTGTCCCAACGCAAGACTGTGTCACCTACTTGAAAGGATCCACGCCGGGTAGATTTATCAAACGTTCTCTTGACTTTGTCTGAATTTCTGATACTCTGGTCAAGGGAATTTCTTCTGCTTTCATCTAACTCAATCCACTGGTTGATTCTGTTTTGAATGGCATCCTGGTCTGAGCTAAAGGTCTGGAGAAGCTGATACACTGGAAGCTTTAAGTGGACTAGTAAGGTGACATCTAGGCCATAGACAAGTTCGAAAGGGCTCCTTCCGGTTGAACTTTTCTTTATGATTTTATCGGCCCATAATGCAAACTTGATCTTGCTATCCCAAGCCTTTTATTATCGCCCACAGTTTTCTTGATTATGGTCATTTAAGTTTTTATTGCTTAACTCAGCTAGACCATTTCCTTGGGGATAATAATTGGATGAATGGGATAGGACAATGCCGTACTTGAAACAAAAGGATGACATCTTGGAGGAACTGAAGCATGGGCCATTATCTGTGATGATTCTGGATGGCACACTGAATCTCGTGATAATCCTATCTTCTAGGAAATCCATGACTACAGCATCGGTTGCCTTCTTGGTGGGTATCGCCTCTACCCACTTGGTGAAATAATCAGTGGCGGTGAGTATCCAAGAATAAACATTGCTTGAGTTATCCTTGAACTTACCGATGAAATCAAGCCCCCACTGCTGGAAAGGGGCTTGGACTACTATTGGTTTTAAAGGCAAGGCTTTCATTTGTTGATTTCCGGTGAAATACTGACACTGGGGGCAAACTCTAACAGACTTGTGCACATCTAAAAAAAGGTTTGGGCAATAGTAGCCTGCTCTAAGGATTTTATGGGCGGTTGTTCTTGCTGCAAAATGTCCACCACAAAATCCTGCATGGAACTCAACCATGAGTTTTTTGGACTCATGTTCATCGACACATCTAAGTATTAAACCATGGGGGTTTCTCCAACCCAAATCATCTTTTGTTAAACAATACTTAGTTGCCTTTAACCTTAATGCTCTTCTTTTATGGCCAAGTAAGTGATCAGGGCATGTAAGGTTACGGAGGAAAAAGATGATGCCGGTATACCAAGGGTGTTGCTCTAATCTCTGAAGCTCATCTGATACACTTTGTTCTGGACCACTGTTCTGGAAAATTATTCCTAAGGCTTTTTCATTTCCTTGGGTAAACATCTTTGCAAGACTCTGTCCCTTAATTAACTTAGTAGGTTTTATCTCTAAATCATACTCTTGAATCTTTGAAACCCATTTACCCCTGATGCCTAGGCAATCTTGTTGAGACATGGTATCCTTGACAGCTGCATGGGGTATATACCCAATGATTTTAGAGTATCCCACATAAGTTCTAAAATGTTTAAGGGACTTGACAAGAGCATAAGCATGTTTCTCCATGGTGGTATACTTCAACTCTGAATGTTGCAAGGCTCTACTCATAAAGGCTATAGGTTGCTCTTGTCCCTCCTTATTCTTTTGAAGCAAAACACCAGCAATGGTGTCCTCTGAGGCAAAGGAAAATATCTGAAATTCCTTAGAATAATCTAGACTGATCAAGATTGGGGACTTGGATATAGCATCTTTGATAGACTTGAAAGCATCTTTCCCTTCATCCGTCCATTCCAATTTAGCATCTTTCTTTAACAACTTTTGTAAGGGCTTCATTAGTTCTGCTAAATTTGGGATGAATCTTCTTATGAAATTTATCTGACCATTGAAAGACTGGAGAGCTTTAAGATTCTGAGGCAAGGGGACTTTCTTAATGGCTTTGACTCGCTCAGGTTCGACCTTGACGCCATCTTTAGAAATGATGTGTCCCAGCAACTTGCCTTCGTCAACCCCAAAGATTGACTTGGCAGGGTTTAAGGAAATACCATATCTCCAACATCTTATGAAAACCTGCCTGAGATGACCTATGTGGTCAGATCTTTCCTTTGAAAAAACAGTTAAGTCATCTTGATATATTTCGATTATTTTGCCTATAAATTCTTTAAAGGAAAAATCCATGGCTCTTTGGAAAGTGGCATCCGCATTTAATAAGCCAAAAGGCATTCTTAAAAATTTGTAGGTGCCCCAAGGTGTGGTGAATGTAGTTTTATGTTGATCTTATTTACTTACCAACACCTAGTTATACCCGAAAAAGCCATCCAACATGGACATCATTCCTGATCCTGTTACTCTTTGAAGTAATGTTTCCATGTCAGGCAATGGGTAATTATCCTTAAGGCATGATGTATTTAGATTTCTGAAATCTATACATATTCTAATTGACCCTTCTTCTTTCTAACAACAACCAAGTTGGAGCACCACGATGAATGTCTTGTAGGTGCTATGATCCCTGCTGCTAACATCTTCTGAAGTTCCTTTGCATAATGGGGGCCAACTTAGGATTTATTCGCCTAAGCTTTTGTCGAAAAGGCTTGACCTCCTTAGCCTCTTCCGTGAGGGGAATAGTGTGTTGAAACACATCTTCCCGATAGGCTTTAAGCTCATCATAATTAAAGGCCAACACATCTCTGTACTCTTTGATTAAGTTGATCAAAATGTTCCTTTCCTTTTCCGAAGTATCTTTTCCAATTTTTATTAACTTGGGGTCTTTATCCGTTCCTATGTTTATTTCCATATAATCCCCAATTTTTATTGATTCTTTTTGTTTTTTATGATGATCATGTCGATCAAACATATTTTCAAAAGCTATAAGGCTACTCGGGATGTGATTCCTCACATTATCCTTGCACTCCTGATACTCTTTACCCTCCTGCTGATAATTGATCTTTCCACCCTCAAACTCTTGGAGATTATGGAAGAATCTTAAGAGTTGTTCATCGTCTTTAAACACCTGCCAATGATCTACATTATCCGAAATTGACGATCTAAAATTAATTTCCATTTCCATTAATCATCTCATTTGAAGGCTGGAGGGTGGATGCTGCCACCGCCAACTTATCTGCTAACCCATTCATTTCCCTAGGGATCTTTTGAATGTTAAGTGCATCAAACCATTCCATGGTGTCCCATATGGCATTCCTATACTTCCTTAGCCTATCACTTTTACATTGATATTGATTCTTAAACTAGAGGACGACAAAGTCTGAATCACCTTTTATGTTCAACATCTTTATTCCCATCTCTTTAGTGGTTTCTAACCCTAGAAGCAATGCCTCATACTCAGCTACACTGTTCGATGCTTTAAACTCTAACCTGAAAGCAAAGTTGTAGATTTTATTTAAAGGAGAAAAGATCACGATGCCCGCACCCTTTCCAGCTTTGGAATAAGCCCTGTTGCCCACCTATTTCGACTAGGTGGCAACCTCATGTACATTGAAGATGTACATTATGTGCAGTTTGTACCATGGAAAAATTCTGGGATTTTTCATTCAGCAGGGCAATTATGCCCCTTTTGTACACGAAATGTCCGCTCCCCTGCGTGGGATAATTAATGTAACTTTATATGTCATCATGGGTC
>LPNX011150098.1:15424-26031 GCA_001517045.1 Pseudotsuga menziesii
AAGATAAAAAATTTAAAAATTTAAAAATAAAAAATAGAAAATAAAAAAATAAGAATAAAAAATATAAGATTAAAACTTGAAAATAAAATTAAAAGATTAAAAAAATTAAAGATCAAAAATTTAAAAATTTAAAAATAAAAATATTAAATAGAAAATAAAAAGATAAAAATAAAAAATTAAAGATAAAATATAAAAAATAAAAGATTAAAAAATTTTAAAAATAAAGGATTAAATAAAATATAAAAAGTAAAAGATAAACAATAAAAACAATAAAAAATTAAAATTTGAGTCAAAAGGGGGCCCCACTTGAGTCATGGAAACCCTAGATCTAAGGGTTAGGCTTCACTGTGACATGGATCTATCTTTTTGACCATTGATTTGAAAAGGCACCCTTGCTTATGATTGGTGGATGGCTTGCAAAGTCAACAAACCTAGATCTAGTGGTGGAGATCTAATCTATATCTAGATCTAATCTTGGCCATTGATATTCAAGGGGTTGGGGTTGCTCCTCAACTATATAATGAGGGTCTCACTCCCTCATTTGGTAAAAAACTTCTCTCATGCTATTGTTATGCTACTGAAATTCTTCCCTCTTCTCCTCTCATATTTTCTCAAGCGTTTGGCCCAAGCCTCTTGCCATTGTTGTATTGAATCTTGCCCTAGTTGGGCTATAATAGAAGAAAGCTTTGGAGGGATATTGTGCCGTCATTCTACATTTCATGCATCTTTTGGTGAGGTAACTTGCATAGGTACTTATTTGATTTGCATTTGTATTAGCTTAGATAGCTCTCCACAAAGTATTTTGTGGAGGGATTTGTAAGAAGAAGTATTTCTGCTTCCATTTGTGAGTTTTTAATAAGATTTATCAAAGTATTTTGGTAGATTTATTGGGTACTCACCTCTTTGCTTACATTTTGCAGCTCTCTCATAAGTTTATTTACAGGTTTTCCAAGCCAAGGACATCTCTCCAAGGGTTTCTTTTTTCAAAATTTCATTTCGGCCATTTTTTTTTCCTTCCTAAAACTGGGTTTTATTCACTGTATAGTGAATATAGCCCTTGTTTTAGGGCTTTCATCCATTATATATTAGTATAAACCTTTAAATATGCTGTTTATATGTCATTTTCAGCCCAAAAACGTTCATTTTTAACCACTAAAATTTCAGTTTTTCCAAATTTTTAAGTTCAGTTTTTTTTATAAAATTTCTGGGTTTTACAATAATCTGTGCTAACTTTCTGATTCAGTTTTCTGCAGTAATTTCCAGCAAGTAAAGTTGCTGGTTTTTTGCAGGTTTATGCACATAAGAGGGGGTTATGCTGCCCAAAATTGCCTAGAAAAAACCCAGAAAAAGTTTTGGTCCAAAAGGGACCCAAAAAACCACTTCTTCTCTTCTCTTCTAAAGGATTGTAAACCCCAAAAGAGAAGTTCTCTTTGGGGTATTCTTTGCTGTAAATCTTAATATGAGTAGTGTAGAGATAGCTTAGAAACTAGTTGTTTAGATTTATGCAAGTTTATTTTCTGTTCACCCACCTTCCCTTAAGGGATTGAAGTGAGGTTAGGATAACTAGTTTTATTTTCTGTTTACCCACTATCTCTGTGACAGACCACCATCTCTGTCACAGAGATTGTTGTGTGGTTAGGATACTGTTTTAGCTAGTTGTATTTTCCTTTTAAATTTTATTTTCTGTCAAAAGAGTAACCATACAACCCACTGATCCGGTGTATCATCTGTCCCACTTGTCATCTCCCTTTAGGGACTTCAAGTTGGGTATGAAAAGCAGGAGAAGTGGGGGCTTAGTTTAATTAAAACAACACTCTTTTTTCTGCTACAAACCCTCATATTTTATTTTTTCAGTCCAAGATCAAGTACCAGCACCTCCCATAAGGGACACCGCTTGGTTGATCTTGTTGATAGTTTAAAATTAACCTTGCATGCTAATCACCAAGATTAAAATTTACCCCCTAAAATTAACCAACAACAATTTCACTAACCCCTGTTCCTCTACTCAGTTATCACCCTTCGGGGTACTCGCGAGATACAACAGGGGATAGAGGAATCTTAGTTTAATAGGCATCCATCTTACTATTTGTCCGGTTAATTAAAAACAGTGACTCGAAAGCGACTTGGGGTAGAAGACCGTGGGGGGTCTCTAGGCGTTCTACGTCCCCCTTGTTGAGCACCGGGGCATTGGGGTTTGACCTGGGAGCTACGGGTGGGCTTTGCTCCCACTTTGTTGAGCACACTAGCATTCCCTCTTTGACATGAGAAATACTAGATTGGGGTAGTCACACCACCGGATCTAAAAATTAATCAAAGATCTCACCTCTAATAAAATTTATTAAAATTTACAAGAGACATTGCAAAACGTCCTACAAACACAGGTCACTACTATTTATCTTTGCCTTGTTGTTCAAGGTTTTTACTGCAAGCACTTTCACATTTTATTTCACTACAAGCTTTTCACTTTTCAGTTACAAGTACTTCCTTTCAGTTTCGCAAATTCTTGTGGTGGCATCTTTAATTCATTCGATTAAGTAATCTGTAGATCTTGTGTAATAGCTTAATAATTGTTCCATTTATTCAATCTGTTCATAACATCTGATACAACTGTGGATATTGTTTACACTGCTTAACTGCTCATTCATTATTGTTTATATTGTTCATAGTATTCATTTGTCCATATTGTAGCCTGGTTTGATTGGGATAACACCTAAACTGTGGGTTAATTAACTTAGATTTCAATCTCATTTGTAAATTTGTAAAGTTGTAATTTATCCTTAGACTCCATTTGTTAATAGGCACTAGTCTTCATTTATCTCAAGGTCTGCTTGTCATTAAAAGGAAATCTTTGCATTTGCATGATGCTTGTCATTCCTTAGATAGTAAAGTCTTAGCTTCACAATCTTAATAAAAGATCCCTTTAACTAATAGTTAATAAACTTAGGAATATTTTCCTGTAGGGACTACCCCCCTTGGCTCTGTTGGGATCTGGCCTAAACGGAGGAGTTGTGGACTGTGGTGACAGTGGTCCCCAGCTCTCGCTTGCCCCCAAGGACACACATAGCAGGTTGTGACTTTCCTGTTCCTTAAAGTGTGAATTAGTGGGCAACAAGCCCCATCAAAGTACATTTGCCAAACCTCATCTATCTTTTCATCTTTAATGTTTTCCTTAATAGGGGCCATGAAATTTGACAAGATAGCATAGTTTCCAAAGTTGTCAGTGCAATGTACAAATTCATTTCCAGGTTTTTTAGGGTTTTCTACATGTTGTTTCCTTTGTTTCTCCCTATGGAGTATCACCCTTGTGTTTTCTGATGCAGGTATAGTAGCGTATGTCCAATCCATTTGAATGTACCCACCAAGAGTTGCAGCCCACTTTCTGGATAACAACATACCCCAATTATCTGGCACATCAATCACTACCACATCCATTGCCATTTCGATGTCCGGATACTTGGCCAATTTAACATGTAGATTTAAGATTATCCCTACCACTTCAATTTCTCTTGCATCCATTGCACAAACATTGTGGTAGGGTCATGTGATCCTTAGATTTAGTTGTTCCATTACTTTTCTTGTTATGACATCTGATGACACCCCTGAATCTAACATGCAGTTATGAAGGAGGAGATTATCAACTAAAAGGAAGACATAAAAAGGCGGGGTTGTCTTCCCTTCTCGAATCAACACTGTTGAGGACTATAGGCATATCCTTAGGTTTAATAGATTCATCTTCAAATATAGCATTATTATTAGGGAGAGGATCCTCTTCGACAATATTAAGAGTTTTATTCTGACTATCCTCTATGGCTTTTAACAACTTTTCTTTTTGACCAGGAATTTGAATGATATCAGTTGCATAAGCAGAGACCTTAATATCATTCCACCATTTTGCAATGTCAATCTTTGATTCTGGGACAGCAGGGGGATTTGGAAAAGGAGGAGTTGTTACCTTAGGTTTGTACTATTTAGCTGGTGAAGACTTCTCCTTCCTTCAATAAACTGCACCCTTGAATGCAATAAGAGACTAGGTGCTTTTCAAACTTTCGCAGGAGGGATTTGGCGATGATGGCATTGTTGCCTTGGAAGGTAGGAAGTTTCTTGACAGCATCACCCGGGATAACATGTGGAGCACCTACTATCTGAGAAAAGTCAAGGGGTTTGAAAAAATCAAACATTACGGTAGATGGTTGAGTGTGACTCTCTTCAAATATGTGATGGATATCTGAGAGGGATTGGTCTCCTAAATCTTCAAGGATTCTACGAGAGGTCTATCTATTCAACCTTTCTCTAATAAACCTTTCAGGATCAAGGAGAGGATTGAATAATCGTTCAGGGTTCCTTCGGGTAGAAATCCTTGGAGGGATATTAGACAGTGGAGTCGCCAGATGGATCGAGTTTTAGTTTTGTGTTTTAAAGACAAGATCAATAAAAATTTTATCTTTTTAGTTCTTTAGAAAAAAGTTAAGCTAAGTCGTAGTCGGGAATAAAATGATTTATCCCCGCCAAAGGCGCCAAAAAATGTTGTCGTCTTTCACACACCTAGGGGGAACGTGGCAGAAATCTTCAAGCCACTCGATGTGTCCTTGGGGGCAAGTTTCGAGTCAAGGCTGTCACCTTGTTCTTGACTCTTCCGTTTAGGCAAACTCCTAATGAAGCCAAGGGGGGTAGACCCTACGAGTTACTAAGGTTGGTTACTTAGATGATGATGGTATTAAATGAGTAAGTTTTTTAAGAGTTTTGACAAATGAATTCGACACAAGATATTTGCAAGATTTGTTATACCATAACAGCATAGAAATCAAAACTTGATAAGCAGTAATGCGGAAGCATATGATAATATCAAATAGATCAATGCCAATAATGGAGTCCACAAATGAGATTGCTGTTGAAATACAAATGGGTGTTGCAAGTGCTCTTGGTCAAATTTTAAGTTAATGTATGATGAGTTAATTATATTAGGCAAGGGGACTCCAAATATACCCAGGGGGTACTTGGAGTATGTCCAAAAGTGACAACCGTTACGGATACCCGGAATGTGTGGGCTGAATGGAGTCTCTGAGACTGTGTTCATAATACACCCGCTAGGATGTAACAAAGATCAGCGCCTTGAGGTCACTGTCCAGTAGTTCCCACTTCCTTTGGGTATTTTGCCATCGTTTACGGTTCAATCGAGGCGTTGGATTTTTGCCTGAGGTGGTTAATTGGGAAAATGAATCCTAATTATTCTAGTCACTTGCGTTGCTTTTGATGCAGGTTGACTAATCGAACGAACCACAGCCAATGCAGAGCATACACAATGGAGCCTTGATAAGTTTTTTAAGGATTTTAAGCTGTGTTCTTTGTTAAAAAAGGAGAACCTCCAAGAATCTCTTTCGGTCCAAGTGGACCTCAAATCGAGAAAGCGGGGAGGGGTTAATTTTAGATGATAAAAAATAAAACAAACATCAAAACACAACTCACAGGTTACCTAATTAGTCCTACCACGCATCTCTTTCCCCTTTCGGGTCAATCCGGAAGTCGTGGGGTAAGTAGTATGATTATTTTGAATTTGTAAAAGATATTGAAATGCTTATGAATCAAAGTATTCAATGCTACTAAAAACAACTAAACTAAAAAAGAAAACTGAAAAAATCACAAAATCACAAAAAACACAGAATCCCCACTGAGGGGATGGGGAGTTGGCTCGAAAGAGCCTACTCAAACTTGCTTTTTTATTACTCGGTTACAAAACTTAATTGAAAAATGCCGCTTGGTTCTTATATCGAACGAACCCAAGGGCTTACAAAGTACAACAATAATGACTATGGAAGATGGGGAGACCCCTGGGGGGCTTCGAATGGCCCAAAAATCGCTTTCAGACAGCACCTCCTCCTCTTTTCAGACGGACCTGCTAAAAACCAACAAGCTTTAATTAGTGTTAAGTGCCCAAAAACACTTTAAAAGTGTCTTTGGACAACCCCCAAAAAACTACCTAAAATTACTAAGTTGAAGTACTTTTAAGAAAAGACAAAAATAACTCAAGAGAACAAGTCCTCTTGAGGATCTTGGCTAGCTTTGGGGCAGCCAATGCAATGTGCACTTTAGATGCTAGATTTAACTTTTAATAAAGAAAGACTATTCACTTTAAACAAGTTTTTGTTTTGGCTTAAAACTGCTTATAAAAAATGAAAGACTTTTACTGCTAGATCTAGTTTTTAAAGAGAAAGGAGTTGAATCTTTTTCTTAAATGAAACTAAATCTATACATGCAACTCCTATATGTTCAGATCTAGAAAGATATCAGCTTTGAAACAGTAGATCGAAAATATAAAAGCCAAGTAACCAAGAAGATTTAATTTTTTTAAAAGGACAGTAAGAGGAGAGAAGGTATGTTCGTTGCTTAAATGAAACAAGCTGAAAGGAGGCCCTTTTGTGGAGCGCCAAGGGACAGAGTCTTGAGCTTATTGGATAAGAGTGGCGTCAATCTTGATCCACATTTCATCCAATCGGGAACCTGCAACTAGATCACACAAGCCTGCACAACACTGTGTGAAATCTGGATATATACGTATGAAACAAAAAAATGAAAGATCATGCAAAAATAATCTTATTTAAGCATATAACTTAGATTTTTGAGCATACATAATATGAATAAACAAGAGCAAGTAATCTTACTTGCCTAGTTTACACCCTTATTTGATTCAACCGAATCCTTGGAGCCAGAATACAAAGCAGCACAAAAATTGAAAAAAAATTGCAGTTACCACATTAGCAGCATGACGTTGGGAATCCACACAAACACATGCACTACACGGTATAGCCTCCAAAGCTTCTTTATTCACAACGAAAATATAGCAATATTACAATGGCAACAGCTCTTCATCCAACTCTAACTAGCTTGGAAGAGGAAAAAGCTGCTTTATTTATAGCCAGACTGGCCAAGAGGGGCGCATGCCTGACTGAAAGAGAGACTAAAGCTGACAGAGAGTCAAGTCGAACCTGATCTGATGATGAACTGAGTCTGACCTGATGATGAACTGAGTCTAACTGGACTGGAACTACAAATCGAAGTGACACCTCACTCAGTGAACTGAACCACCCATCAAACAACTCCTAGATTGATCCACACGTGTGGAGGAGAGAGAAAGGAGGGCGCAACCCCCAGATCTGCATGAGCCTGTTAAGCTCCTCTTCAGCCCTGATCCATGCCTTCAGTCAAGGAATGGGAACTCCCAGTCAATCTGAAGCCGATGAGACTGATTTCAGTCAAATCAGAGCAAAATCCACTGATTTAGGAATTTGGATTTGCTCCATTATGTAAATTAATTTTTAATTAAATTAATTAATATTTGATGTTTTTGGATTTTCTCACCTGAGTGATGGAAAAATCACTCAAAACTTAGGAAAAGTGGGTTTATGGGTTTACCGGGTGCTTTGAGTTAAAAAATGAGCACCCCCATGACTGAAACTGACTTTTAACCCCGCTTTTATTACAAGACCAATTTTTCCATTTAGACAATTAAAATATAGCCTAAGTTTTGTGGAAAAATTAAAATTGAAAATTGAAAAAAACAAAACCTAGGGTGACTTAGCACATGTTCATATGACTCAACCATAATGCCTAGCATGTTTATACATTGACACACAGACTCTAATAACCTCAATAGCCCTAAATGCCAAGCCGACCACCCCAACTTTGGAGGTATTGAGTGAAAAACTCAGAAATTATCAATCATTTATTCAACAACCAATAATAACCAAGGGAAAAAACACTCTGGGCTGATCAGATTGATAAATAAAGTCCAAGAGACCGAGTCTTTTATAGACACTACCATGCTAGAACATTTTATGACAACTCCCCCAAGGGGGTATGAACATGTGGTAGATAAAAAAACACTTCCCAGAAACAAGTCTGAAGGTCTTCTGAAGTCCAAACAAATCATCTTTGTCCGGTTCACCAGGCTCACTTAATAACACCGACTAAGTATGACTTAGTAGGTAACAAGTCAAACCAACTGCACATAAGGCAACTTGTGCCAAGCTTGCTCAATTGAACCAACCTGTACCAAGATACTTGTGTGCCTGTGCCAAATCAATCATATACTTGTGTCAATCTAATCAAGTGCTCTAACAGTCAATCAACCCTTCTTACTTGGCATAGTTCATCAAGAGACATGTTTCAACAACCAAGAGACTTCACATACAGTCAACCAAACTCTATCCAATCACACTCAACTCAATGACACCACAACCAATCTCAATCACAGTCAAGGAATACTTCACAGTTAAACATGATATACCTCAACCAAATAACCTCAGCCAAGAAAATAAAAGACAACCAACTATGTCAAACTCAATTAATCCCATTAACTCTAAGACACAAAAGGATTTTTCACCCCACTCAAATCAAGTCAACAAATCAAACAAATATCAAGCAAATAGTCACTTACAACACTGTCAAAGGTTGTCATTAACAATCAATAACAATCCAACTCCACGTAGCTCAAAGACACAATGATCAACACTTGTCAAACTAGTTTTCAAAGAAAACACTTAGGTTGATCAAAGAAATCACTCACAAAATCTATTACTTAGATGTCAACTTCTCATTCAATACTACACTATACAACAGTCGAGATAAACACCAAAATCTATGCCAACAATATCCAAGATAATCATCAAGATCTATATCAATATCACATCAAGATATATGCCAAGATAACCATCACCATAGCCTCCATAACATATTCAATGACTTCAAAGAGATATACCAATATATAGGCTCACATACTAAGCTCAAAGATGAACCCTATCCATGAGAGACATATGCCACTACAAGAGAAACCCATAAGATGAAGAAACATTCGACAAACCAAAAGAAACTCTAGATCACGTCATCACATAGTCTTCATAATAAGCTTTCCAACGAGCCAAGAATTTTGTAATTCCGATTCCGTATGAGAAAGTTATGCCAATTTTAGTGAAGATGCCCAGAAATTTCTCTATCACAAAATTTCACACTTTTCTCCAAGAGTTGCGAAATTCCTGAGAGAATTGATGATGAACAAATGAAATGTTTGATATTCTATTTATATAGATTGTGGAGAAAATTTATTACCTTGGGCCAACATGCAATTCAAAATTACAAATAATTAAATGCTCTTTTGTTTGGTAGGCTCACCCAAAAAGGTGGGGTACACCAACTTCAAAAATTCATATCTCTTCAATCGTAAGGAGTTAGAAGATTCTCCACATATCAATGGAAATGGTTTGACAAGGACTATCTCCCTATGATGGGTTTATTTGAAAATTCTTGGTCTAATACTCTTAAATTCTTCAATTTGTACAGGACATCAAGACTCCACACATAAAGGTGTCAAAGACCATGTTAGCTTATGCATAAGTTCCAAGGTCAAAGGCTTCAATGGACATCATCAAGGGCATGAGAGATTCTATGGTTTTCACATCCACAGAATTCACATTAACAAGGAGGAGGGCTCCACCATATACTCATCATATCAAGGGTATCAAGGACCCCAACACCACCAATCAAGTGGGAACAAAGACTTTTTCAAGAATATCATCATTATTATACAAGATGGATTCAAGGACTTCAAGGGCTTCAACATCATCATGTTCAAGGTATCCATATCATTAAAAACATATCTAATGGTTCCACTGTATATCTTCATCACCATAAGAGTACCAACACCCCGAAAGAGGGGTACAAAGACCTCACCACTAGTTTGCAAAACCTTATGGGCTTCATATGCATGATCACATGGATTAGTACATGCCAACAAAGTTACAAAAATCGCCGAGATATCGCCAAGTCGCCGAGAAATCGCGGTTTTTTTCAGGCGGCGATTTTTCAAGGTAAAATCGGGCACCGATATCGGGCCGATATTTGACCGAGATATCGCCGATATTTGACCAAGATTTTGCCGAGATGTCGCCGTCGACTCGCGGTGTCTGGACAGTTAAAAAAAATTCATTTTTTTGACTTTTTTAAGCCCGCGGGTTAGGTTATTTGTTCATTCATTTGGTCGCTATTCAATGTTCATTTGTATGCCTCGGCCCTCCACTGTGTGCCTCTGTCCGCGCCCGCAAGTCTTCTAATCCCTAAAGCGCCCACTTCAATGCACATTTGCTTCAACTCTCAGCCGTCCAGTGGTCCATGATTCCTGTGGTTCAGCATATCAGCAATTCAGCAGTCGTCTAGCAGACTAGCAGTGGTCCGAGATCATCAGATTCAGCAGTACTCCGAGTTCGTCTAGCAGAGGTTCGAGTGGTCGCCTTTGTGAAGTCACTGGAGTAGAGGTCCGAGTACGTCGTTGGCATTTCACAGTTCCAGGTTAGTTTTTTTTTTCTGTTTTAAAAATGTATTTTAAGGGCTGCACTTGGCAAGATCTCTACCTTTAAAAGTTTGAGAATCTGAGATGTTTATTTTTAAAACAAATGGGGCTACCGGCGCAAGATGCTGTGGATTACCTCACTTGGACGTTTCTCTATCGTAGGCTCACTCATAATCCAAATTATTATAATCTTCAGGGCGTCAGTCATAGACACTTGTCAGATCACCTTTCTGAGCTTGTAGAGAGCACATTGACTGATTTGGAGTCAAGC
>LPNX011150098.1:27927-100582 GCA_001517045.1 Pseudotsuga menziesii
TGTTTACTAAGTATTTAAATAATCTTTATTTGAAATGAAACTGGTACAAACCTTTGAAGCAGCAGCTTATAAGAGTCACAGGTTATTGCAACTCCAGGCAGGATAATATCGTCATCAAGATAATATCGTCATTAATGTGGAATCATTTTGAAATTATCTAAAGATTTGTTGTTTTCAAATCTGCAGTTAGATCTTAGTTGATAACCTCAACTCTTTGNGCATGCCAATGACCATATAGCGTCCAAGGGACATCAAACCACCATATATGTGGGTTCAAGACCTAAACTTTCAAGGACACCAAGGACCCCATAATAATGGGTTCCAACATACCACCATAAGTGTGGGTTCCAAGACCTAAGTCTCCACATGCAAGAGGATCAAGATCTATGCTTTTAGACTCAAGGACCCCACAAGAACTTAACAACCTCAAGACCATCCAATGCAAGCAATGGGCTTCACCATCAACACATCAAGGACTTTACACACATGACCCACATCATCCATCCAACAACCAATCAAGAGATCAAAACAAGTACAACCATAACAAGCAGCACAAAGACCAGTAACCAAAGATCAACCATGAGTAAATAACTCGACAATGGACTCAAATGGGAGCAAGATACAACTTAGTGGCACTTGACCAAGTCAATGGGTAACCAAGGCTTTTGCCATTGTTCCAAGGCCTCCAAGGGCTTCAAGCTTGGGCTTGGACAAGGTCAAAAGGGCTCCTATGACACAAACAACCACAAACTAAACACTAACCCTTAGGGGCTCCACAAGGGGCACCAAGGACTCGACAGTTGGCATCAATGACCAGACACCATTGGCATCAATGACAACTTAATCAACGGGCACTTCCCTACATTTTGCAAACGGTACTAGTGTAAAGGCATCCAGACTGATTACAACACATGATCTGGTGGTGGGCACATTGAGGTACGCAACAGAGGCAGCTAGCCCAGGAGGTCAACCCCAAGACTCCTGCATGTAGCCCAAAGCACTTAACCACTCAAGCTCAAGCTAGCCCAACAAGAGGTAAGAAGTAACGTTGTTTTGGTAGTTAAGGTAAGATATCATTCAATGACCTCTCCTGTAAGGGTCCAATACCCACCCACATACTACAATTCACTATAGTAAGCGTCGCTTCCCCAACCATCCTATTTTGTTCCTCCTGCCTTCTTTTGCATCCCTTTCATTTTATGGAGGTGGCATAGGTGCGCATTGTCACCTGGAACGGGGTGCTCTGATGATCTCAGAGACCACAAACCTTGGGTCACACATACACATGCAATCGAAGATGCTACCATGTATACCATGGAGAAATTGCAATATTTCCAAACATAGCTACCCAACAATATAGGGAAAATGGAACTTATTAATGTTAAATCAATGCATAACATTACCTAACCTAGTCCCTTTTAGTATTAATTGCTTATATAATTTCCATAGGGGAAGGAGGGGCAAGATAGAAGTAAGGATATAGGATCATTACCTAACCATCCAGGTAAGGGTTTAGAGGGTGAATTCTAGTTGTGAAACAGGGCACGCATTAAATCCTCCGGGAGAAAGGTTCGCTTTGAACATCGACAGCAAATGTGTGGAAATATAAAGAAAGGCCCTGCCAATGGGATTGATTAGCTGGTCCAGTTGTTTAGTAAAATGACTTACACTCAGAGTGGCAAACCGATCTGTTGTGCTTTCTCGGTTTGGGTTTTTGCCTCACTTCGCTCTGGTTTTGCCTCTCTTCACTCGGTATGCCGCTTCTTTCTCTCACTTCTACTGATGGGATATCACTAGCACCTTCTGTTGATTGAGCAAGCGATCATGTTGTTTAAGTCATAGTTGATTAATTCGTAGTTAGTTAAGGAGGGGAATATGCAGAACTCTATATAAGATGCAGAGATCAAGTGCCACTACTTACAAGCCTGACCATACAAAACCAGAAAAAATTGGAACAAAGTCGCATTTCCACATCGGGGAAGGAGGGTTAGCGTTTTTCCTGCATTTAGCCCTGAGCATATGAACCGCCCTAGGAGCGAAGATGCTGTCTGCGTCGAGCAAGCTGTGCATTACCCAGAAATAACTCTATGTTGTAATGATTTCATATAACTTTCCAATTATCTTACTAACTCATGTTCATAAAATCAAACAATTACAGACCCACAACTTCCTCTAGCCTGTAGAGCCAAGCATTTTTCCATGTCACGAATACAATCAAATTCAAGCTATTTCTCAACCTCATAAAGATACTATGAACCCTCGTAACCATGCTATCGTATTTGAACAAAATTAAACAGTTACTCCACCAAAACAGGAAAGATCAAATCAGATGTTAATGGTGGTATTTTCTTGGATAATTTTGAAAAACAATGGCCACGACCTCATTAAATTTGTAATTCTCTTTGCTCTGTAATTGAAATGTTTTCCTCACAGTAGGGATTGACCTCGAAGCTGAAAGGAGGAGAAAAAAACTGAAAAAGAATCGCCTAAACTTTGAATTCGTTGATAAACGGATGACAAATTCGCGATGTGGACGACTATTCTATTGGTTTTATCATTTTTCCCACTATTCACAAAATCTTTTAAACTAGTAATTGCCCCAAAAGGTGCAATACAAATCCAAACGAAAAAATCAATAGATATATAAATTGAATTGAACAGTACTCATCATAGAATAGCATAGAATAGCATAAGTGTGAGAGAAATTATTTTGTTTTGAAAAGAGTGGTACTAAAGTGATTTTTTTTACAATAAATCAAACAAATTAATCAAATTAAATTATTTTATAAGTGAAGTTGATCAACACATTGATCCACCAAGCTCTAACATGCTCTCCCATAAATATTGTTCATGTTTATCTACTAATTCATATGCTTATCTACTAATCCATCTTGAAGTCCTCTATGATAAAATATATATCACTTATAACATCCATCTTTTTTAAGAGGAGAAATGCTTAATATAATGACCCATTCCCTTGGCACGGCTATAGAGGAAATTGGGTATTTAATAATTGGTATCAACTCCATTGATTATAGCAGTGGGCTTATCTACTAATCCATCTTGAAGTCCTCTATGATAAAATATATATCACTTATAACATCCATCTTTTTTAAGAGGAAAAATGCTTAATATAATGACCCATTCCCTTGGCATGGCTATAGAGGAAATTGGGTATTTAATAATTGGTATCAACTCCATTGATTATAGCAGTGGTCCATTGATTATAGCAGTGGGCTTATACGGGGTCAAAGACATAAATAATAGCATGAAAATGTTGACACACCATCCCCTTTGTGAAAGCCATTTCATGATCAAACCAGTGAATTAATCGATGGGTGAGCTAATTAGTTACACACAATATGTGTTTTGTGATATATTATTTTACATCTCATGAGTTTCATACTCAATTTGATAGTGGGTTGTACCTAACACATCAGCCTGCCCATAGTTCCTAATACTCAATCCATAATATAAAAAGAGTTGCCTGATATTGTCTTTATAGCTTATTCATGTAGTGTCAACAATATTTTTGCAATTTTTCTGTGTTGAGAACTGATCATAAGGGAAGGTTTTAGTTAAGTCCCAAATTAAAGAAAAAGGTTGCATCTTCTGTTTACTAAGTATTTAAATAATCTTTATTTGAAATGAAACTGGTACAAACCTTTGAAGCAGCAGCTTATAAGAGTCACAGGTTATTGCAACTCCAGGCAGGATAATATCGTCATCAAGATAATATCGTCATTAATGTGGAATCATTTTGAAATTATCTAAAGATTTGTTGTTTTCAAATCTGCAGTTAGATCTTAGTTGATAACCTCAACTCTTTGTCATGCAAGATTCTTTCAACATTTTCTGCACCAACCTAAGTAATTAGATAAGAATTAAATGACAGATCTTAGTGGAATTTATTTGTTTTTACCTCCATCCACTTGGGTTATACGTCTCTCACCATGTATTTATTTTTTCTGTGACTGATTCTGCGTGAAAAAACTCCGACTGGGACAGGTTATTTCTAATATATCACCAACAGATGTAAACTCCAGAAGGAATCCAATGTTAACTATTTCTGGTAGTTAATAAAATATATGAGATTTTAATGAAAGCTAGGTTAATCTCGATCTAAGCAAATGTCATTATATTTTAATAACCACAATTTCTATTGAAAGACGAAATGCTTCGGTAAGGTGTAATTTGAGGTTAAATGCAGCCAATTATATTATTGTTTACTCCATGGATAAAATCTGGTGATTAGTTGAAACAGAAAATTCCACTTGGATAGCCATGTACTTGGCGTGAAAACAGATCTAAAGATTAATTAAGCAGAGGGATATCTTGTATTGATCATCTCAAACTGGAAAGGCACTTTTTCTTTGCTTGATTTTAATGGATAATTCCCACAGAAAACTCGACCCCTTCAATAATTTAAAAGCGCAATTATAAATTTGGAGATCTTGGTTGAACGTGCCTATGGTATACAACTTCTACTTCTTACCATTATTAATCTGTCTTTCTGTTCCAAATTTCCACTAATCGCCCTAGAAACAATGATATATACTACCATTAACAAAATCCAAAAATGAAAAAATAAAAGGCCTGTATAATAAAGGGGCGAGATTCAAACCTAGGACCTGATAAAATAATCTAAAACACATTAAAAAAAAGTTTTTGCAGGATTCCGAGTTACTCACCTTAAATAACTTGCGTTCTTCCACAGAACAGTTATATGTCAAGTTAACTGCATCCATGCGACTGAAAGTTGGGCATCTTCGAGTAAATATTCGTACTGGATGCTGCGGATAAGCTTTAACCTGAGGGGTTGGATCCGTGTGCTCTAAATGGACTCTAAAATTTAGTAAACTTTTCCAAAGTTTTGACTAAAAGAGAGTAGTTACTATAAACATCTGGTTTTGCATAACAACCATGATAAATGGCCATTCCATTGAAATCATACCATTGCATATACCATTCTATCGGTTTTCTTGAACAAGATATCATTTTTCCCGCTATTCACAAAATCTTTTAAATTAGGACTAACATGTTGGTAGAGGAATAAAATTTTCGAATTCTAAACACGATTCTTTTCACTTAAAACATATTGAAGACAAGAATTACATGTTATGGAGAGATAGGTATTTACTTATTAATTCAACCATTGAAGAGACATGGATATACTTATTAATTCTACGTGTTTGTGTATAAGATATTATACATAATATCACGGTTAAAGTTGATTTTAAGTTAGACCTTAATTATATATATAATTGTAGATTACCAACCAATATATATATATAATGTTTTTTTTAAATATGGAATTTATAATAAGATGAATATATATATAATGTTTTTTTAAAATATGGAATTTATAATAAGATGAATAGGTACAAATTAAATTTATGTAATTGTTACTATAATTTACAATATATTTAATATTTTATTAGTCAAATAAGGATGGAGATGATTTTTAACATGTCCCAAGGTATACTTAAGAGGATCTCTATCTTCAAGAATGTCTATCTTTATAGCCTTATCATAACATGTCAATGCCTTGTTAAAAGTTTGAATCCAAATAAGGAAAGCATGAAACTTACATCCCTACCATTCAAGTTGTGAAGCTTGAACTCTAGACTAGGAAATTAAATTCAAAAGATTCACAAATTTACTAAGTCTTTCTTAAACTTAACGAGTTTGTTGACTTTTGACTTGCGAAATGATGAGTACACATCAACTTTAAAAATTGTCACATGTTTGCACTTTTTTATCTCTTTACCATTGAAACAATAAATAAAAATTTAAGACCTCACATGTGAGGCATGGTAATAAAATATGGCCATCAAATGTTGTGTGTACACAGTCTCGAGGGGTTAGATCTAATGGTGAGTGTTGCCCTATATTTGCATAGGTTGTCAACCTAGATAGATAGAGAGATATCATTGTGCAACTTGGTATATAAAATCATTACCAATATTATTTCTATTAGAATTAAGTCGATGATGGAGAAATGCATTTCACGTAAGGAATTCGGCTTCCTCTTAAACAAGAAGATCTTGGATGCAGTAGGGATTGCACATGAATGTCTCCATTATGTGAAAGTAAAGCATTTACAAGCATTTATTTTAAAAATGGATTTAGTTAAAGCATATGATCATGTGGATTGGTCTGTTATCAGGTTTGTGGTTATTTAGATTGGTCTTCCAATTCATGTAACAAACTGGATTATGGCTTGTATTAGCTCTACTTCTTTTGTTCTAATTAATGGATCATAACCTCTCTCTTTTTATAGTAGAAGAGGTTTAAGATAGGGATGCTCGGCATCTTCATTATTGTTCATTTTGGTCATTGAAGGACTAAGTACGCTCATAGATAAAGCGAAGGAGGAGCAAAATATAGGAGGTATAAAGATATCTCGATCCATGTTTCGTACTCATTTACTTTTCGTAGATGATGTGCTTATTTTTGGGGTGGTAATGTTAGAGAATGGAAATCTACAGATTTATTATTGATAGTTTTTGTAAAGCAATAGGGATGAAAGTTAGTTCGAAAAAAACTATGCTTTTACATAATAGTCTTGAGGTAGGGATTTGTGAGCATATCAAAGGTTTGTTCCCTTACAGAGTGGAGAAACTTGATTAGGGATTCAATTATCTCAATTATCATTTGAAACTAAATTTCTATATAATCAAGGATTGGAATTGGTTATTGCAGAAGGTAAATAGAAGGATTAAAAACTAGACTTTATGTTGGTTGTCAATTGGAGGTAGGCTTGTTTTGGTAAACGCAGTACTACAAAGTCTTCCAGTTTATTGGTTTTCTCTTACATTGGTTCCCATGTAAATGATCAATAGTGTTAGGAAGAAGATCTTTCATTTCTTGTGGCCTGGAAGTTATCAGACTTCAGAGCTCCATCTTTCTTCCTAGGAAATCTTATCGTTACCAAAAAAATTAGGTGGATAAGGCATTAAGAGAATGGACTGGTTCAGTCAGGCCTTATGTGCAAAAAGCTTATGAAGGTGCTTATTTGACGTTGTCCTGTGGAGTAAGACGATCAAGGCTAAATATTTAAATGTATGTTGATTCTACATTGGAGTAAGCCATTTTGTCCTAGTACCAACCAAGAATAAAAAAAGGGGGAACACTGAGCCTTGTTTGCAGCAATTAAAGGCTTAATTTTTTAGATGGTTTTTGATGCTATAGTTTTGTTTTTGGGGTGGGAGTACCTAGTATTTTTGGACTTTTCAGTAGCTAGGCACTATGTCAAAAAAGATAAAAAGGTTGGTTTTTAAACCGTTTAAATTAGATTTGGGATCTAACTCTGCATTACCATCAAACATTTCTGAAGACATGTATTTGGGTACCGCCCAGGACACCTAGAAGAAGGCTACTTGTCGTTCAGCAGATTCAAATAAGGGTCTAGATCGGAAGTGCCCTCCTGCACGTGATCCCTGCAAAATTGGCAATGTTGTCTCAAAGGAAGGGAAGAGTGCAACGGGTTCAGTTTTTTTGGACAAAACTGTACTCAATACTCTCATTCTAGAGTTGGGAGTAATTGAGAAGAATCTAGGTTTGTCGCCAAACCCTTCTTTCGCATATCTACCTGTATTTGTTTGTGTTCAGTTTAGGGGTGACAGTCTGGATGGTTTTCAATCTAGGGGTGATAGTCTCAAGGGTTTTCAATCTCAATCTCGAAGATATCCTTCACACTTTTTCAATTTGTTTGTTTAACAAGGGGTCTGCTCGTCTAGCGATTAAGAAAGTAGAGGATGTGGCCGAGAAGGAATTATGGTTGACTTCAAATTCAAATCTAGCAGATTTACCTGGTTGCTTTCAGTATGGGGTTGATATTCTAAAGGGTTTGTAATTGAAAAAATATCTTTCTCTTTTTTTGCAATCTAGTTGTTACTAAGGTTCAACCTCAAGCGGAGCTTAGGAGAGAAGAGGCAAACCCTAAAAGTCCTCTCTCATGTGAAAAAGCTAGAGTGCAGCGAAGGTTGAAAGCATGTAAGGTAAAGAAGGATGTTGAGGATTTTTCAGTTGGTCATGATGTTACCTTAAAGAAAGTTGAAGGGTTGGTGGAAAGAGCACTAGTTGGCCGTTTGAAGTACACCAAGATGAATCGATTGGAGATGGTAAATTGGGTAAGTGAAAACTGGAAACCCTATTTAGATTACCATCCCCAAGTTCTTTGGTTACCTATAGGTTGGTTATATTTCATTTTTTTGTCTAAAGAACATGCGCATAACATTTTGAAACAACTATGGGTTATTAAAGAAGGCTCTTTGGTTTTGTGCAATTGATCTATGGATTTCAACCCTTTGACTCAAAAGGTTTATAAAACACATTTGTGGCTCCTTCTACCCGGTATGCCACTTCAATTTTGTTCTGAAGATATCATAAAAAGTTTGGCAAATCACCCGGGGCCTTTTATTTATGTGGATAAAGACTCTCTAATATCGGGGGATAAAATAACGACCAAGGTTTTAGTGGAATTCAACTTGACGAAAGGGCTTCCAGCATCTTTAAACACTAGATGGGGTGAGATTACCTTTGAGTGGAGATTGGATTACAAGGGTTTACCATTCCAATGTCTAATATGTAGAAATACGGGTCATTAAAGGGGAGAATGTCCTCTTTCAAAAATAAGTTTTGAACATTTTCGAAAACAGGAGGATTACAAGCATCATATTCATCCACCAAATGATCTAGAGCTGGGATTGAAATCAACAGAGGAAGATTGTCTCTTAGAAGGTATGTCACCATGTAACTCCCATGTTCCTTATGAAGATCTTTCTTCTAAAGAATTAATCTTCATCAAATTTGTAGAAAGGAAATACAATCATAGACTAAGTTCAAAACTTGATAGTAAGAAAATGGGGGAAGGTTTGGAGGGGGATACCTAAAAAATTAAAATTTTAAAAGATGTTTATGGTATTAGTGATATTGGGACTAGGGATTCTCTCCCTGTGGGATCATTTGATACAGTTCTCCCTTCTAATGCAATTCGCTCCCTTCACTTTTAAAGATTTGGATTCTCAAAATTCTCTATCTATTACTGCATAAACTAGTAATGAGAATCAGTACAACTTGGCCATCTTGAAGGGTCTGAGTATTAATGGAAAGCCGACATCTAAGGATAGTTTGTTGACAGGAGAAAAAGTGAAATCCCCTCTTACAATTTATGCAAATAATCCAAGTGAATTCTCAAATAGACTTCCTATTAGCTCTGATAGATCTCAGAATGTGACTGTTAGAAAGAAGAATATGAAGAGGGAGATTAAGGAGAAGGTGTTAAAAGATAAAGATAGGGAACTTCTACAAGAAGCAGGATATATTATGTTACTTGAGAGAATTTGTTTAGCAGAGGAGGAAGTAATGATTTCAGCTGATAAGGAAAGGGCACTTAGAGTGCAGAAGCCCTTAATAGAGGTTTTAAAATGATTTGTTTGCCTTTAAATGTTAGGGGACTAGGGTGAGGTCCTAAATTTTGAGCCCTCAAACGATTTATAGAAAGCAACAGAGCTAACATTTATCTGTTCCAAGAATCAATGAATTTGGGTTCTAAGACTTGTGAGATTTTTCTTCAAATTTTAAAATACCAAGAAGTTTGTGCAGTGGATATAGATGGCTTGTCTTGTGGTTTGGTAGCTATTTGGAATCCGCAGATTTGTAATTTCAAACCATTTAGGGACCTGTGTTGAAATTTTGTTGGAAGCAAAAGTGTAGGGTTTTGAGAAAAAATTGAATATCCTGAATGTATATGCTCCATATAAAGATCAAAGGTTTTTTTGGGATAAGGGTGAAGCTAGTGGATTATTAAGCTTGGAAATTTTGGTAATTGTGGGGGATTTAAACCTTACTCTTCACTCACATGAAAATTGGGGCACAACAACCTCTCTGGAGCCTATGGTTGGTTATTTTCAAGACCTTTTCAGGAGACACGGGTTAGTGGATGTCTTTCCTTCAAAATTATCTCCCACCTGGAAAAGAAGAAAGATGGGTTGTGAAGGCGTGGGTAAAAGATTGCATCGTCTTTTAATGACTGAATCTTTGGTGGATTTTTGTTCGAGATATAGATCGTGGGTTATTCATATTAATATCTCAAATCATTTTCCCATAGCCATTCAATTTGAAGAGGAATAATTGGACTTAAGTTATCCCTTTAAGTTTAACCATTCCTTGTTAAAAAGTGACTTATCAAACAGTAAGCGGTTTTTGGCTTTCAATCTCCTGAGATAACTTAAATGTGATGGATCTTTTGGTCTATAAGTTGAAGTTAGTTAAAAAAAATGTGGGAATCTGGCTTCGAAGCAAGTCTACCGAAGAGAAAAATTTACTGCTTCAAATTGAAAGCCAAATTACTGAGCTACTTTTGGAAAATTTGACTGGTTGTTTTTCGATGGAAGACAAATTAAAAATTTTGGATGCTGAAAGAAAAAAGGACGAGTTATTAAGGAAACATGAAGAAACGTTGAGACTAAAAAGTTGGGCTCTATGGATAGAAGCTAGAGACAATAATACACATTTTTCCACAAATTTGCCTTTTAACGAAGAAATCACAACACCATTTGGGAAATTAATAATGTTGATGGGATTAAAGTTACTTCTCAAGAAAATATTAAAAAAAAACAGATGAATTACACTTCAAATCTCTCTTCAAAGATCAAGGAAGGGCTCTTATTGGCAATAAAATGAAGGTTCCTGAACACTTTACAGATTGGTAAGGCTATTTCATTGAAAGAATTAAAGCATGTTTTATCTAGCTTTGCTAAAGATAAAAGTCATGGTCCATATGGTTGGACTCTTGAGTTGTTTTCTACTTTTTCTTAAGATCATGGGAAAGGATATGTTGGAGGTTGATGAGTACTCCAAAAAAGAAGGTTTGATGTTATGCTCTTTAAACTCTACTTTTATCACACTTATTCCAAAAAAGGATAATCCTGATTCTTTCTATGATTTTAGGCCAATTGCTCTATGCAATCTGGTTTATAAGATGGTGACAAAAGTGATTGCAGAAAGATTGAAACCAAAGTTATAAGAGGTAGTCTCTAAGGAACAATTTGGTTTTTTGTCTAACAAACAGATTTTGGATGCTATTGGGGTCACTCAAGAATGTTTACATACAACTTAAACAAAAAATCTTAGCTCTATGTTGATGAAAATTGACCTGCCAAAGGCCTATGATAAGGTAAATTGGGATTTTTTAAGATTGGTTCTGCTTCAAATTGGGTTGCATGTTCAAGTGGGAAATTGGATAATGGCTTGTGTCTCGTATTTTGTGGTTTTGATAAATGCATCTCCTACAAACTTCTTCAAAAGATCTAGAAGTTTAAGGAAGGGGGATGTCCTATGTCATCTTTGTTGTTCCTTTTGATAATTGAAGGGATAAGCAGAATGGTCTCAAAAGCATGTAAAGATGGTTGTTTTACATGTATAAAATTCTCTTCCGATGTCAAAATCACACATTTGTTGTTTATAGATGATGTGATTTTTTTGGAATGACAAATATTAAAGAATGGAAATATTTGCATGTTTTATTAGATATATTTTGCAATGCTATGGGAATGGAAACTAGTGCAGAAAAATCATGTCTCTATTCTCATAAGGCTCAGGTAGAGACTTTAGTTGAACTCAAGAGGCCTTTTTAGTTTAAACTTGGTCAGCCTGAATATGGATTTAGATATTTAGGTTTTATTTTAAAACCAAATAATTATTGTGTGATGACTGGTTATGGCTAGTTAGAAAGATTGGGAGACGAATCTCAAAATGGTCTTATAGGTTTTTCTCTTTGGGTGGAAGGCTTACATTAGTCAAGGCAATTCTGTTAAGTATCCATATTTTCTGGTGCTCCCTATTTTTACTACCAAAGTCCATTATAAACATTATAAGAGCAAAAATATTCCATTTCTTGTGGGCAGGATCTCAAAATGATGGAGAGTTTCATTTAGCTTCATGGGAACAAAATGCTTTACCTAAATCCTTGGGTGGTTGGGGAATAAAAAATATTTCTGGATTTAATACAACATTATGCTTGAAAGGTATGTGGAGATGCCTTTTTGATAAAGGAATGTGGAGCTCACTAATGAAAACTAAATATTTGATGAATTTTTTTGTCATTAGATGGTTTAGAATATCAAAGATTGATCAAAAAGGTGTTTCAATTATTTGGAATAACTTTCTCAAGGTTTTTCATTGGTTAAAGAAGGGGATCAGCTAGGACATTGGTAATAGGAAAAATGTTTATATTGGGGTAGATCCTTTTATTGGAGATAATGATCTTTTTATTTTACCTCATGAAATTTTAAACCTAGAGATGATTGGTTTAAAAACCCTTGATCAAATCAAGAGACCTACTTAGGCTATTCTGAAGAGTGACTATTGCTTCAATGTTAGGGATGTGGGATTAACAAGTGAATGGTCTTTGAGATGGGATAACTACATAAATGTTTTAAATGAAGCATGCATTAGATTGAATATAGAATAGGACAAATTAGCTTGCGATGAGAACAAAAACTCGGGTGTTATTACTGCTAAATTGGCTTATGTTTTTATTACTAAAAGTTGGAGCAAGGAAGAAAATAGGCAGTAGTTTAAAAAACTGTGGAAATTAAGTGTTCCACAAAAAATAAAATGTTTTTGGTGGCTTTCTTTTAAAAACAAACTCTTAACTTGGAAAAATGTGATGAGGAGAGGCTGGCAGGGTCTGAGTTTTTGCTCACTGTGTAAATAAGATAGTGACTCTATTGTTCATATTTTTGTTGAATGTTGATTTAGTAGAAATGTTTGGTCTTTTGTCAAGGATATGTTATGCTTCAGTTTATATTGGGGGAATGGTGTCCTAGGAGAAACTTTTACAATTTGGTATCATGAATCATATTCTTATAAACTTCTCCCAACCTTTATTGCATGGTCTATTTGGAATATGAGGAATAAGGCAAAATTTCAAAGTGTATCTCCTAATGTAATGGCATGTGGTTTAAAAGGAGTTAGTTTATTTTAAGAGTATATGGAATTGAAGAAACCAAGGAAGACAAAGGTTTTATATGTTCCTGTAAAAACAACTCTCTCTGTTGATGGCTCAACCCCATAAATTACATACAAAAATTAAACAAAATTCTATTTATAATTTAAATACGTATTTGTCACAACTTGTCTTTCTTGAACGTAGAATCCCTTGTTTTATTTATTTGCATGGATAAATTTAACTGGTCATCTTAACTATATTGGCGACATGGTTGGTGTCTGTTCGTGTTGACTCTAACTATGGAGACAACCGATTTGCAACCCTCACCAAGGTGACAAGTTATAGTTTTAAAGTCAATAAAAGTTTTGTTTTATTTTTTTGGTTTACCTAGGATTTAAAATCCTAGATTTGGACCTTTAGTCCCAAGCTATACTTGCTTAGTCATATGTTTATGTGTTTTTATGCTCAAGTTTTTAACTCCAAAGCAAAGGTACAAGCAAGGGGGTGAAACCTTATGTCTTTACACGCGTTTGGAAAAAGTATGGCAAGGTAACTTATAGTTAAAGTTTAAGCTATAAGTATTGGCATAAGGTGCTTAGCTCGCGGCCTTTACATGCAACGAGGGTGCTAGTGCAAAGTATGAGCATTGTGTAAAGTTTAAGTTATGAAATGGCATGTGGCCATGGGTTATACAAGGTGGTGGCCAACAATGACGACGGAGGGTTTTAAAGAGTTTGTAATGACATGTATTAAATCTTTTCCATAAACCCATGCTGCAGAGTTAACAGTGCAACCATGCAGAGTTAAGATTGTTGGTTGTTTGGATGCATTTTGTGGAGAGAACTGATCCTAACCCTCCACTTCTCCTTAATTTGATTTTTGTCATTGAAGATGTTTTGTAGGGTTTTATCATTGCATTCCTTTGGTCGTGAGGTTTCTTGTCTGGTTTTATAAGGGTGGTTATTGGAGTTTATGCACTGAGATTCTTTATTGCCCATTGGTGCATGCAGCTACCTCTTGACCATTATGGCATGTCTGCCATTGTTTATTTGTGTCATGCTTAAAAGATTTTTAATGGTGATACGATTTTTTTTTTAAGGTGAAAGGTGGTCACTTGACTTCCATTGGTTTATGGAACCCTCCATGAGATTAAACCCGGTGACCTCCAGCTTGTCGTTCAGAGGAACCTTGGTGAGCTTACTTCAATTTCAAGCATAGATATTTTCAAACCTGCAAAGGTTTTAACAGGTAAAAAAAATCCAATTTTTCATTCTTCATTTCATTGATGACATTCGTGGAGCCGGGATCTGTATTGGTGATATGCAAGGGATATAAGTCCCAATTTATGTATCAACTTCTTTACTTTGAATCAATTTATGAATGAATTCTCCACATGCATATGATCATAAGGATGGTGAACAATTAAATCTTTAGGTATAGAAGGTAATCGAAGAAATGAATGGAAAACTTTATATTTCTTGCCTTAAGAAAGGGCATATTATATTGAAGGAGGACTAAGATGACTTAGGTTGTGCAGAAAATAAAAAATAAAATAGGTGAATTGAGTACAAATATTGGGTGTAAAGTGATGTTTGAATCTGTAAATCTAGAGTTGATATGGTGTGGAAACATGTATGGAACATGAGAGCTCCAAAAAACTAGAATCCTACTTTGGTTTGCTTTAATGGCTTGCAATTTGTTACAACTATGGAATAAGAAGGGCCCCATTATATGTTTATTGTGCAGGAATGGGTGAAACAAATCATCATATTCTTATTTATTGTTGTTATTCTCATTCACAGTAGAAGGAGGTAAAAAAAATTGGGGTTGAAAATGCGTGCATGAAAATGCAGTTGAGGAGTGTCTTAAAGCTTGTTATGTGTGAAAAGAATTAAAAAAATATAGAGTAATCCAATGCTTGGCCTTCTAAGGCATATGGTTGGAACAAAATTTATCATTTTTAAGATAATCATGTCCTGGATTTTTAGGTATATTCACAAATACATGTTATACACCAAAAATGCATAATTTAAGACTTGAAAAAAGTGATAAGATAGATCCATGAAGTACGAATAGACAAATCTATCTGTTGGAGTTTTTTTGGGGACCTCTCACTTGAGCTAGATGGTACATGGGTCATGGAGCCTTGATCGAGCAAAGCATATTGTTGCTCTCTATTTAGGAGTTTACTTATGCATGGAGTCATGCCCTTAGATCCAACATGTGTGGTACTAGACTTTATCATCTACCAGCTTTGATATTAGATTGTCAGTAGATGAATACTTGCCTAGGTGGGGTCTAGCTCTCCTATTCACTAGTTTCTCATATTTTTTGGGTGGATTCAAGGAAATAATCTATCAGATTCTATCTAAATACTCTTAAACCCCCTAACAAACTTGTCAAATAGGATGGGGTATTTATCTCCTACATGTAGCATCCCCCCTCCTCGACTTCCCCCAACTTGGTTTAAACAAGAGTATGACATAAGAAAGAGTGGAAATATATTTATGTGAGGATCATCATATAAAATTTAAATAAGGTCTTAGCGTTGGATCAAATAAGTCAAGAAAACTTATGGAAAAAATAGTAACTAATGAAAAGTTCTCTCGAGGGGAATATTTCACATTTGCATATTTATGGTGATTCTTAGTTAGTAATGAATTGGATGATGTATCTTCACATCTCCAAAATTCCATGCTCATAAATTTGGGTGACTATCTTATGAATACCAATGGAAAATTTTATCGCATATTCGTAATCACTCATGTATACAGGTGTTGTTGTTGGGTTTCCCACCTGGGCAAATAGGAAAATTGGTTTAACACACAGCCAAATACACAATCATAAAGACAGAATGGATTAGCGTGAATGCACTATTTTCTCATTAGCTAATGTACATATAAATACAATGAGAAAGGTCCCTTGGGTTCCATATTCCAAAGGTGTCTCTTAGACTCCCTCACAACTCTTCAAATTCTCTAACTCTTAATGAATTAGATTTGTGATAATTTCCCCCTTAATCCGAAGGGGTGTATGTGAGTCCAAGAAAATAAAGTTGAATAAATGGAAGTGGATAGCTACCACTACAAAAAATTTCTAAGTTGACAATCTAATTATGCCAAGCTAGTTAGCGGAAGCTGACTTCTCCTACTAAGTACATGTGCTCTCTAAAGTGGTGGTTTTGTCCGACCACAAAACCAAATGGTGGAAAACAGAAATTAAAGTCTTCTACTATGTGGGAAGTTTAAAGTTGGACACAAACTCCTAATCTCACCATTTATAAAATCGCGAATCATGAAGGTGGTTTAAGGCTAACCACAAACTATGGAACTTGGCTCGAAGGCTCAAAGGTTCTTGGAACATTCCAAAAGGCTAGTAGAATTTGGTGAAATGTTATACTAAATGGATAATCATGGCTCTAGTTCTGGATTTGGCTATAAATATGAGTTTGGCAAGATCAAGGCTCTGGATCTAATTCAAGATCTCTTGTTCCCACTTGCTTGTTTTCATTTGTTTATCATTACCCCCCATTAGGAATAATGCGAGGAGAAGAGAATGTCTCAATTGTAAGATGTGTCAATACTGGTAAATGAACTTTTTGATATGACATATATATATTTTTGGTTGTTGACGACCATTGCCAAGAAGCAATCCACCCATGGTGAATCTTCTCTCTTGTGGGTTTCTTCACAACGAAGCATTTGTCCAAATAATGAGTGTGATTTTCACAATCCTTACAAGGGTGAAGATCAAAACACTGACCTTTAATGTGGCCAACTTGATCATAGTGTTGGCATGTCAAGCTTTAAATAGGTGTAGATGAAGATGAAATCTCGTTGATGAATCCATCACTATGAAACTGGATGGGCTTGGAGAAATAAAGAATGTGAACTACCACTTCCTTGTCAAGTCCAAGACCAATTATGTGCTTGTTGTGGTTGATCTCTTCCCATGGTCTGATGATGGGCTTGGAAGGAACCAATGGAACCTATGCATGCATAACTTCATATTCATTTTCTTTTACATTTGTAATGGGACCACTGATTTTCTTATGTGCTTCTAAAGTGGCGCCATTATGTGTTGGCTTCTGAATGGAATCATGAAGAGGATTGTTATGAACATGAAAAAGTTCATAATGTTGATTTTCATCATGTTGGAGCCACAACTCAAGTGTATCTCGTGAATCTTTTACGAAATATCAATTATGAGTGATTGTGGTCTTGTTGATCATGACATTATTGTCGATTGAGGAGAGAAGCAGAGTGTTCAATAACTCTAACAAATTATTTAGTTTAGACATTAATAAATTGAAGGCTCACTCAGATGGTGAAGGGCTTATTGCAGTTCCGCCCTTTTATAAACACGACTCAACAATATTCAACTATCAAGAATGAAGGGCGTTACTCTCAACTGAGAATGTATCCAAGTACAGTTCAACCCAAATCCAACTCTCTTTCAATTTTACACTTGCACAAGAACTATTGCAAGTATAAAAGCACAATAAACTTACAAAATTAACCGTTTGCAAGTTATGAAGATGAATCTAAAATTGAGTTGAGTTTTAACTTATTTCTTTAAATGATGATGATCTCTTATTTTGTTTTGGAGCAACTTGCCCACTCTTCAAATGGGCACACCAATTCCAAATCTCCTTTGGAAGCTCAATGCTGTCAACTAGCTGCAACTTTTCACAATGCCTGCAATTTCAACAATGTTTGGGAAAAGGGAGGTGTAGGTCTATGTCTCTGCCACCGTATTTACATTCTACTTCAATAATATATTGTTTCTTCACACTCTATTTTATTTTTGTAGACAATACCAAAACTATGTATTTGTTGAAGAAAAGATCATGTTTAAGTGTAGGAAATTTTGGTATTTACCAAGGATTGAAGTTATAAGCAATGTTGGCAAATCTTGACCAAATGATCTAGATGAAAATGTTGAAATGTGCAGATCATAGAATTCGGGTTTAGATCACTATATAAAACTCAACCCAAAAACTAGATGATCCACGTAAAAACCAACTCCTGACACCAGATTTGCATGCCAATACATTTAAATAGTTACGTGCTTGGTGGCTTTACCTTATACGATTCATGTCACTGCATCTTCATCATACCTTCAATTTTGAGCTTGTTTTTTTGAGTGTTTGGAATTATTAGACACTGGAAATGGTAGTCTCTTATAGATATGGACATGAATTACAACATGGAATTGTTACCATACGATCAACAATGAAGATGTAGAAATCTTTTAAAGAAAAAGTTTACACTATAAGCATGTCTAAGTCTCTGCAAATAGTCATACAATGTTGTGACAACAATACAACAATTTTGGATAGAGACTTGTAAAGTTAAACTACAACAATTTTGTAGTTTCAACTTGTTACGACAAATTCTTAAACAAAATCACCAAATTCCTCAACTTTCTAGATTAACGCAAGGAGAGTATGATCGACGAAAAATAATAGTGTTATTATTTTGCTAATGATATATTTTTGTTGTATTGAACTATTAATAGAATGGAACATATATATTGAGCACATATCCTTCAAATATAAATAAACACATTTACCAATCACCTCGTTCAACAATTCATGGAGATCAAAATTTGCAACAATACAAAGGGCTCTTTCATTTAATTGTTCAAACGTAGAGGTTTACCTCATAGAAAATAACTCTCCTTTTGCACACAACATTCCTTCATTTTAGTTACAAAGCCACCATGTGTTTCCCAATAACCAATATCAAACCTCCTTGTGGCTGGAATAAGTTATTGAGAAGCCGCTTCCATGCAATTCCTTTGGTTCCAGAAATATCCATTTACAAGAGCAGCCATAAAATAACACAGAATGCCATCGCATCCTCTTGCACCATATCCAGGACAACAACTAAATCCAACACTCAATCACAAAGAGGAAGGAATATACCCACTTGGAACAACCAAATGTTCGTGGGAATATCAATAGTAAAAAAGACAAGTAATTCCCTGGTCAGACAAGTGATATGCGTCTTCAACTTGCAACAATCTTCAATTTTCTCATATTCGCTTGTGTATTACACAAATAGCAATAGGTAGGTATACTTTCACACATTTTGTATAACTTCAAAACCAATAAATGATTTTCTTTATGTGGAAAACCTCAAAATCTACACGATTTAAAAAATGTTTATGGTTTTTCACATTAATGGTTTAGAATCATCATCAAAATTCATACAATGTGCATGAAGCCAACATAAAACTTTCAAATAGTTTAATTTCTTGACATTTAATAATAGACTCGTCTTACACTCACACTAGAGTAATACAACAATCAACTGATAATAACATAAATTATGGAAATTAAGACCATGACTTCACCTGATGTTTGAAACTAATCCTCATCTTATGACTCCCAATTTCTACACAATCAAGAAGTTATCAATATATAGACCCACCACACATAAATAGAGGGATGGAAGGGTTTTATCCTTCCACAAAAGCACCAGCAGAGAGACCTCATGCCCTTTTTTGAGAGAAAATATCCCACTCATCGTGGGACAGAGGAGATACCACACAACAATTCAACGACGTAGCACTTCAATGGACACTGAGAGGTAGTATTCAACATTCATAGCAGTAGTCACGACAATTGGGTGCTTCTCCAAGTCGCGACACACAGGTATAATGACTGGCTTCGAATTGTTTAGATATGATCACACTAGTAGAGAGAGATTTATACTATATCCACGTCTCATTTACTCCATTGCATTAAAAATTCATACACCCCAACACTTCAATGCAACAATTGACATGAAATTAGGGTTTGCATGGAGCAATAGAAGAGATACGAGAAGAATACTTCAACGCAACAACATTCTTCAACAAGGAAATGCATAGCTCATCCTTTGATATTGTCAAAAGTAAATCTAACTTGTTAGGAGATGAATGTTGGAGAGTGCAAGAAACTATGCTCACTCTGAGTTATCAAGAGGGTTGGAATATTCACACATAGCATAAAACAATATAATCACAAAAACTAGGGTTCTCATTCAAACTAGCAGTGGACAAATATTTTGCAAAGGTATGGGTGAATAGTCACACAAAGGTGTAGGAAGACACAAATATTAGTTAAGGATCAATCCATGTATAAACAGAGAGAAGAAGATATCCCATTTTAGAGAAGTTAGACATTATTTCCCCCTTCTTATAAGAAATTTGGCTAAGTATGAAAGGCGTTTCGACAAAAAATTGAGTTTTACATCGACACATTGTGGCAAGTAACTCGGTTTCTCGCCAAATGTGCAATGGAATTTTTTAGAGGCCACTGATCACTTTGGAAAAAGTTGTGTGACGAAAATATTTGAAATTGGCTAGCTGTTTTGATGGAAATTTGAGTTTATTCTTCAACCACCTAGGCTAACCTTTAAGAGGAAAAAAAACATGGGTTTTCACTAACTGCTTCAACAAGACTATACAATGATATATGAGAAAATAGATTACCATTGTGACAATATTATGGGAACTATTTCACTCATCTTGTTAGAACATATGCGGTAGGAAAGTGAAAAATTCGACCGACAATTATGACAGATATGTGTGGTAGAAAACTCAATAAATTGTTGGGCCATTGTGGTGAGAAAGTCACATTCTTACCAAAATGGGTTGTCCAAAAAATTAGTAGGCCCTAAAATTTGATAAGACATCAACGATACAAGCAAAAAAATGAAAGTTGCTTGATAACAAAGTAAAAAATATTATTGTTAGTCTATGCAAGAAATTGAAGTTTCTCATCGATAGGTTTTGGTTGGGAAATTTGAAATCTCATCGATGTGCTAAAAAGGTGATTCATGGAGCTCATCTTATAAAAAGAAAACCCCTCCACTAAGATAGTCATTTGTTCATTGTGGATCAAGAGGATACCACTTGGTGTAGAGAAATCTAACCAAGCCAATGAAGGAGGAAGCATGGGAAAAATCTTAGTGCTCCCATCCTTGAATGGACCCCTATTATAGGTGAGTACATGTTGTCATTTTCCTTTAGTATTTGGTAGGCCTGTCAGATGAATATAATATGGTTTTTCATTCCTTGTCGTTGATGATGGGACGATGATAAGAGAAACTCCACAACCATTTTGGGGTTGGAAGTTTTAGAGTCATGAGAAGCCATTGAATCCCTTTTAGGAAAATCCCTTAAGCATGCTCGGTACCTTTTGGACTACGAGTTACACCGCAAAACCTACGCATCTCTTTACCTTTTTGTTTAAACCAAATGGTATTAGGGAAGTATCCATGAGTTAAGAGAGAGGCATATGTATATTTCCTCTCAAAATCTGGAAATTACATCACCCTTGAGGTTAAACACTTAAGCCCCATCTCCCCTGCTAGGTAAACAGTTGGCTAGCATTGCAAAACCACATTCCAAGAGAATAAAACAAATTAACAAGACATAACCGCACTCCATAAAATATTTATTTATGTTAAGCTAACCCGCATATTTTTGAATAAATTTACCATGGCCATGTTAAGTTAGGCGCACATCATGAAGAAATTTGTAAATATAAAATTGTTTAAATCCACTAATGTATTTATGCATAAGCATTGAGTTTTGAATTAAAACCATGAATATCATTCAGATTTGTAACAACTCTGAACATCTCGACATTGTTGACAAAATCAAATTCTAACCGGAGAACCATGCAGTGGTCCAAAGTTATCTAAGAAGTGTCCTCTAGAGACCAAATGACAGAGGAAATGAGTACCCCATCTCTTATGCTTTAGTATGATGCTACCAAGAGAACCTCAGGGATAGAGCTTGAATATCGTTGGGTGGAATATATCAGTTGTTTAAGGCCAAAGTGCACCATGTGTTTTGGGCAAAAAAATAAGAAGAAATATTGATTTATCAAGATATTAGGAGGTTAGGACTGCACAAGGCGACAACCAGATATGAATCTTCCCCTGTGTCGAAGTAATAGACTTGGATACTCCCCAACGTAGATGCTAAAAGTCATATTATCAAAGGTCCCACTGGCAAAGCCATCACCTCATTTTAACCACTCAAAATGAATGATTATTACAAGTTTTCAGCACCAGATATCAACATGAAAATGAGTGGGTTGAGTCACTCAAAATTGACTATACAACATTCCTCAAACCATCATGGGGTCCAAGCAAGAAGTTCTACAACAAAGAGAGTGTTGTATATGAAACTAAATGGCTGAAGTAGCCATACCGGATAGCAACCACCCTCTTATGTAAATTGCACAGGGAACTAGGTGCTTCTCACTTCAAGATATGACGAATCCCCTTATTCTATCATGTCACCTTGCTTGGAAAAAGATGCAAATGCATAGCAATCATCTCATCCAATATGGAGGATCCAATCATGAGGGCATAAGAATTTCTACTCACGCAACAATCCAACTTCCACATGTCCTCATACTTGCTAGATGCGATTTGCACTTCAAATCATTTTTTTGGCATGTGATGGAGATAGAATCCCATTGAGCCTCACATGCATGTTTATAATCAATATTTGTGTGCATAAAAGCACACTACTCATTACAAACAAATATGTGAGGATTTCATCATGCCTCTTTACACAATTATACATGGGAAAACGACCAAACACATGACAAATCATGATTTTAATGAGGTGACAAATCTAGGGGATTGGTTCCTAACATAAGGAGAAACATACCTAAGGATTTATGGAGTGTTTGAACCCCCTTACATTCTACCCAAATATGTAACAAATCATATGGTCCTAAGGGAAATAGTAAGGCTAACATTTGTGAATAGGATTGCAAGCGCTTTGGCCAAGGCCAAGAAAGCATCTTGGTGACCTCTACCAACAGTGATTGGGGAATATCATATGACCAAGGTAAAAGTATTTGAGGAGCTAACTAAATATTTTAACATCTTCCACTTTGGTGAGGAAAAGTTTTAGAGAAACAATAGCCATAATACGGTACCAAATCATTGTGCAACAATGAAATTCACTTGGCCAAAAATTGATGAGTCCTCCATTAAAGAAGAACTATATAGAAGAGCTCAATCTCTTGAAGATTTACCTAGGAGGATTGATAAGCCCTAGTTTTGGTAGATAAAAGTCACATCTTATGCCTAAAATGGAGGCAAATGAGTGTTGTTTAAATATGGTTTACATGTTTTGAGGTTGATTATGTGTTTAACAAATATAATGATGTTGATTGAAGTGATTAACCTTTTTACTATTTGATTTACTTTAGTTTTTTGTTTAAAAAGGACAATCTAACATATGGAATCAATGTGTGAATGCCAACTATGAGAAACATAAAGTTACGACCGAAGACAAGTCCCAGTTTGATAAGTAGACAAAGTCATGCTTGAAGACAAGTCCTAGTTTTGATAAGACGAAGTTGCAGCCGAAGTCTACCAATAGAGAGAAATCAATATTGGAAATTCCATATATTAATGAGGAGAACATATATATCAAATCATATTACTCAAGAAATCCACCAACGCATCAAATATTTGAGATCCTGATCAATACTAGTCACCTCTGAGATTTTAGGAGAAAGGCTTAGTTGTAACTAAGCTTCATACTTTAGATAGACATGTATCATTTTTAGGTCTTTTCTAGTTTTTGTAATAAATAACCTTGGGCACATAAACGAGGGTTCAACCTTCGATACAATAGTAGACAAATACACCATACTTTTATCAGTTTTTGAATTGTGATATTTTTTATGAAGATGATGAAAATCGAATAAGTTTAATGACAATTGCATATTTTCTACATCTTGTGAGTACTTAGTTTTATTTCACTCCTATGCTTGATTTGGGGAAGGGCCCATTCAAGGAAATACAGGAGCTTATAAGTAGTTTAAGTAGTTTAGATGTGTGTTTGATTGCATTTAAATAATAGTTAGAGATCAAATTCAATTGTTATTCATGCTTTGTTTTATGTAGTGTAGAACCATAGACGTTGTAGTGTTCTTTAAGATTTCCTAAAGTTTCATGTAGGTTACTTTCTGCAAATTAATTAGTTACATGTTATTTCAGTGCTTTCCAATATCCAATTTATGCGAGTTAAATTAGGTACAGTTCCTTTGATGCTTTCTAATGATCAATTTATGCAAGTTAGAATAGTTGCAAGCCTTTCATATGCTTTCTTAGATCCATTCCATGTCAATGAGAATTGCAGCAGTTAAGTCCTTTATGTATTTTCTAGTAATTTTGTATTTTGATTTAATTATATATGTTTTATGCTTTATCAATAGGAATTTCCTATAGCAACTTTAGTTTAATTGCCGAGTTTTGAGTTAGTGATCAATAGATAAGTGATAGATTAATTCATATAGCTATCTTTGGGTTTATTTCAGTTTAGTTTATGCACGGTGTGATTAAATTAGTAGTATATTTTTCAAATAAGAACCATTTAATTTGGCAATAGAATATAGGCTCTTAGCAGTTGCAAATACAATGCCAACACCTATTAACTATGTACGTTCTCGGGTTGATAAATAAAGTAGGAAACATGATTTGTAGCCTTTAATGGTTATTATATTGGAGAACCACCATTTTTGACGCCATTGCCAGGGAGGTGCTAAACTCTAAGAGAAAAAAAAACTATTTTTATTATTATTTATAAACAACAAATAAATAAAAATAAAATCCAACCTCCTATAACATGCATGCCTCCATGATGAAGGGATGAGTTTGGATGCTTTCTACCCAATATCCCTATGAATAGACCAGTTCCCAAGACCTCGAATTTAGTGATTTCGACAAGGAAGAAGATTTTGAAGCACTTGAAAATCCATTTGTAGATTGTAACCCTCTCGTTAGCGTAAGTAGTGAATCAAGCCACATGGATAAGGAAGAACAACCATAAATACTTACTTTTCCCATCCAATGGACCAATAATCAATCTCAAAAGAAAAATATAAAACCTACAGTCCTACCAAGCTTTCACAGCTTAACGTCAGAGGACTTGAATGCTTTTTTATTTGAATTTGAAGTTATCTATAGAACCTATGACTACTCTTTGAATACACAAAAGACTTAAATTGTTCTTGTCCACTTTGAAAGGTCTAGCATTAAGACTGTTTATGAACCTAAAAGGAAATATTGTCCTTTCTTGGGATCAAATGAAACAAACCTTTATAGAGAAGTACAGGGACTACTATAAAGAAAAATACACCAAAGCTGAAATCTTCTAGATGCAACAGGGGGGGAAATGAGTCTTTATAGGACTATGAACACAGGTTTCAATTAAGCTACAAAAGATCCCATAATTGCACCTTAGATGAGGAATCTTTGAAATTGGTACTTTGGGTAAGAGAGGACTAGATGGAGATTGTGAATCTTCTAGCTAATGGAGACATATTCCAACAGGACTATGATGAGATTAAACAGATATTCAAAAACTATTCTAGGTTTGTTAGTAAAAAGGGAAAAAAACAATAGGAGTACTCTCTTTCACCCAGCTAAATCGACAAACTCAACCCTTACTAAGTCTAATTTGGGAATTCTTCTAGATGCTACGAAGACTGGTATTATTCAATCCCTTGTATTGAAATTAGACTCCATACAACTTAAAAGGAAATAAGATGAGGCTACACAATCCCTAGTTGTGTTATGTCGAAAATGCAAAAAGAAACATGAAAAAGGTCAATCATTAAATGCGGTAGATGTCTGTAGACTATGTGTAGAGAACCATCCAACAAATAAATGTCCACTTTTACCTTCCTACTAAGGAGCTATGCAAGACCAAGGGCCAGGGGATCCAATTGAATAGTTATATTTTTTCTGAACCAATGTAGACCTAATTTCTCAAGGTCATTCCAAATGAATATCCATCCCTATTTCAACCTCTATCCAAACCCATACCAACCTCTTGATTAGGAACAAATGGGGCAGGCAACATGGCCAACACAAGCAGGCCAAAACCAATGGTAGAATACTCAAAATACATATGCTCCACCTTATCCTTATCCCTATCATCAATAACACTAGAATTAGCTATATCCTACACAATTTTCACAACAAAAATTGAATAATTACCCTTACACATTCAATTGGAGGCCTCAACAACCCCAATATTTAACACCTCCACCACAAGCAAATTTGTTTCCTCGTCCACAACAACCACTGAGACCACCTCAAATGCCAACTCAACCTGCACCAAACCCCAACAACAACAAGAAATCCCAACATGTGTATAACAATGATATGGTTAATTTCCCTACTTATGTTGTGGAAGCCCTATATTTAAATGAGGTGAATGTACGACTTGAAAGGTAGTCCACAATATTAAGCCCCCACCTACTACAGATGAAAATCAACAAAGTTGAGATATACATCCCATGGATGTGGATCTGCATGAGGAAGAAAATGTTGATAGGGATCTTCCATCACACACTATGCAAAACCCCCCCATTAACCCTAAAAGGATGAAAAACAAAGTTAAGATCGAAACATAAAATACTATCATGAATGAACTGAAACACTTGAACATACAAATTCCACTTCTTGAAGCCACTAGGGAAGTACCCATCTTTAATAAGTTCATAAAGGAAACTTGCATCAAAAGGATAGGAATAAGAAATAAAGATACACACATAATCAATGTTGTAGGTCAACTTGCAGATTTGGTGTTGGGAAAGATTATTAACCCTAATTACTTTGATCTTGGAAGCCTAGTAGTCAATGTCGATATTAACAATATTCTCATATAAAACACCCTCATAGACCCAGGAATAACAATAAACGTAATGACTATGGACACAATGATAGCTTTGGTATGCAATCCTCACTTAGGTAGATAACCATAGTGCTGCAACTAGCAGACACTTCAACTGTGCAACCAAAATGGGTATTAGAGGACCTCATCATTTTAATTGAATCATGGGAATACCCCGCAGATTTTATGGTCCTCCAAGTCAAAACTAAACTTAGTGACTATCCTCTTATCCTCGCTAGGCCCTGGCTAACAACAACAAATGCATGCATTGGCTGCAAAACATGGGATATGACAATAACCAATGGACAATTCAAATAGAAAATCACAATTTATCCTCCTACTAAACCTTCTATTGACAAAAAATATCCTATTTGGTTGGAGGATGATGACATTTATGATCAAACAATTCTCCCAGTACTCAGAATCAACACAACTATTGCACCGAGGAATGAGGATGAGGACACAATTCTGTCTAATTTTCTGTAAAATATTTATCTTAACACTGACATACATGAAGAGATTTTTGTAGTAGGTGAAGAAGAATAAATGATAGGTACTCATAAAGACCTAGAAGCAATGTGGTAGAGGGTGTTCACTGTAGAACAAAAGCCTACCACTGTAAATATAATAGAGATCCTCCTGGAAAAACATTGAAGATAAACAAAAACTTGGAAGCAAATCAAGAACAATAGCTGATTAAGGTCCCTACAGCTGTAGTGTATCCTTTGCATGGAGTTACAATAACATGAAAGGCACACACACACCATAAACAAGATCATCAACATAATCCAGCTGTTTGGTGATTCAAAATGGTGGTTGATTGGGCATCGAATCGCATGCAAATTTATGCTCCACATCTCCAACATCTTTTGAAAGCTATTCGACACCTGTTTGGGTTCTTCGCTTCTATTTCCTTTGTACATGTTTACCGAGAGCTAAATTCTAAGTTAGACAAGCTCTCGAAACGTGCCTTAGTGTTGGAACTAGGACAAAATGAAATTCAATAAATACAAGGAAGGAAAGGTCATCCATACGTCCCTATTTTGAGTGTGTTTTCTTAAGCATTAGTAGGATTTTAATTTTCAGAATATAGTGACTACAAATTATGAAATTCTTTTTAATGAATGATAAAGTGATAAGCTTGATACCTCTTTTGAGAGTGAATAAAGAACTTCGTGTTATTAATGTACAATTCAAGGAGCCTTATGTAGTCCCTAGAGGACACTTTATCTTTATTCTATATGTGTGTGTGTGTGTGTGTATTTCAAATGTGGTTCACAAACTCATCACTGGGGCTGCTACATCCACGGGAAGAAATCACAGGGGGGCCACTCGAAGGGGCCTCACCCTATTCACTATGATTATGGAGCTAACCCAATGGGGAGATCGAGTGAGGCCCTTATATAACAATGTATAGCCACCCGGTGATTTGACCCCAAGACCTTCTGCTCACAACTTACAACACTCAACCACTTGAGCTAGCCCACTTTTTGCCCATGGAGTTTATACATACATACATACATATACATATATGTATGTATGTATATACATACATATATACACACACACACACACACACACACACATATATACACACACATATATGTATATCTGTGTTCATACATACATACATACATATACACACACACACATATGTGTGTGTGTATATATATATATGTATATACACATATATGTATATTTATGTATGTATATGTATGTATGTATGTATAAACTCCATGGGCAAAAAGGGTTTTCCATTTGTCTATGAGCGTTGAGGATGAAAATCACTTTCTCTTATAGTACCCTCCTTATATCCGCATTAGATTTGAGTTTCATAGTATTTGCTACAATATAAACCTTTATAACCTCCTAACTTTCCAAAACTATAGTGAGCTTGGAAAGCTTCTTGGCAAGATTTTTGAGCACAGGAACAAGATTTTAAAGTAAACCAAGTATTATCATTCTTAAGGTCCGATAGAACAAAGTTTGTGTCAGTGGACGTTAATCATCATCATCATCACACACACACACACACACACACACACATATACATATGAAAATGCTATGCCCATAAGGCACCACAAAAGAGGATGAATCCAACATTAAAAGTTATTATTAAGCAAGAGTTACGAAAATTACTAGATGTTGGTTTTAATCTATCCCATCTCTGTTAGTGAGTGGGTGTATCCTTTGCTAATAGTACCAATGGGGGGAAATGGAGAATATGTTTGGACTATAGATAACTTAACAAGGAAACAAAATAGGACCATTTCCCTCTATGTTTCATTAATCAAGTATTGGACACCCTATTTAGAAAAAAGTATTTCTTATTTTTTGATGGCTTTAGTGGGTATAACTAGATCCAGCCAGAGGAGCAGGACAAAACAACTTTCACTTGTCCATGGGGAACAATTGCATACCGAGTACTTCCATTTGGGCTATGCAACAGTCCTACAACTTTTCAAAAAGTTGTTTTGAGTATAATTGCAAATTTTGTCCATGATAGCATGGAGACCTACATGGATGATTTTACACCCTATGGAGAAGTTTTTTAGCAAGCATTGGATAATCTAGATGTTGTCCTAAATAAACGTATAGAGATAAGTTTATTTTTAATATGTGATATGATAATGAATGAAGGAATAGTGTTGGGGTGCCATATATCTGCACAAGGAATTCATGTTAATTAGGCTAAATTTGAATTTATTAGAAATTTACCCCAACTAGTAAAGCAGAGAGATCTAATAATCTTTCCCGGCCAAACAAGATACTACAAGAGGTTCATTGAAGGCTTCAGTAAGGTAGCAACTCCTGTGTTCACATTGCTAACAAAGGATGCATATTATGTACAAACATACCAGTGCATGGTAGCATTTGAGCAACTTAAGGAGAAGAGAATTATAGCTCTTGTACTAAAAGTACCAAATTGGAACAATCCATTTCACATCCACTCATATGCCTTTGATAAGGCTATTGGAGCAGTCCCAATACAACAAGAGGACTAGAAATCCCGTGGAATTTATTATATCAAGAAAAATCTAGATGGGGATAATATTAACTACAAAGTGACAGAGAAATAATTTTTTGTTGTAATTTACTCCATCAATAATTTCAGACACTATATCACAAAGTACATAGTATACATGTACATTGTCTACTCAACAATAAGGTATTTAATGAGCAAGCCTAACACCAGTTCTAGAGTCATCAGGTGGTTACTTCTTTTGCAAGAGTTTGACATCACAATTTCAGACAAGCTAGGGAAACATAACGTTGTTGTAGACTTTCTATCAAAACTAACTCATGTTGCAGACAAAGAGTAAGTTGATGATGCCTTCCCAAATGAGCATATGTTTTCCATCTTAGTTCAAATTCCATGGTATGTTGATATAGAAAGCTTCCTAGCCTCTGGGAGGTTCCCACAACACTTCAATTATAAGCAGAGAAGTAAGATCAAGTATGAGTGCAACTTATACCCGGGTCCAAGGATTTCTATTCAAAAAAGAGCAAGACTAGATTTTAAGAAGATGCATAAGGGAGGATGAAGTGCATGATATACTCCATGACTACCACAATAATCCATATGGGGGCCACTATGCATAAAAAATAACAAATTATAAGATACTACAGATAAGGTACTAGTGGACCACACTTCGTAAGGACACTCAAGAATATGTTTCAAGATGTGATGATTGCCAGAGGATGGGAAAACCCACCAAAAGAGATGAAATGCCAATCAAACCCCAAGAATCACTGGAACCTTTTGACCAATGGGGGTTTGACTCTGTGGGGCCAATCAATCCACCATCTAATCATAAAAACTACTTCCTAGTATGCACTAATGATCTTGCAATGTGGGCAGAAGTAAAATCACTTGCTACAACAGATGAAACAAGTGTGTCAAAGGTTTTTACAGAGCATATATTCACAAGGTTTGAGGTTCCTAGAGAGTTGGTCTTTGATTAAGGAACACAATATACATCTAATATGAATGAAGATCTTATGAGCATAAATAAGATCAAGTACAAACAATCTTCCTCCTACCACCCACAAGCAAATGGGCAGGTAGAGGTGAAAATATGGAGCTTGAGAAAAGAATCACAAAAATAGTCCAACTTCGCAAAAGGGATTGGGAATACTATTTAAATGAGGCCATTTTGGGCCTGCAATGCAACATGGAAAACTACTATAGGGTTTTCCCGCTATGAACTAGTTTATGGGAAAAAATAATGTTGCCCATTGAATTTAAGATAAAGATGCTCAAGACAACTACCACTCCCAACTTAGATCTATCAACAACACATCAAGACATGATTCAACAATTGAATGCACTTGATGAGTATAGACAACAAGCTCTTTCTCATACTAAAATAGTGCAACAACAGAGGAAGCAATGCAATGCCAAGTATATAAAGACAAAAAATTTTAAAGAAGGAGATTGGGCCTTATAATATGACTCAAGATTCAAGAGTTTCAAAGGGAAATTAAAAATAAGGTGGTTAAGCCCATATCAAATTGATACATGCTGTGACAATGGGTCAGTAAAGATAAGGACCATTGATGAGGCTCAGATCCCATTATTGGTGAATGGTCATCGACTAAAATTATACAAAGAGCCAATTGCTAAGGATGAGTTCACCCAGAGTCTGTACATGAAGCATTTGATGGTGATTGAGGACACTGATGTCCTCCTGACCAACTAAATCAACAAAAATAAAACTAAAGAAAAGAGAGAGAAAATGAAAAAATGAAAAAAAGAGAGAAAAAATAAAATAAAATAATGAAAACTCTTGTCAGTAAAAACTTCTCTTGAAGCATTCATGGGACATTATCCAGGTGAAAACACTACGTGGCACCTTCAAAATGTAAATAAATAAATAAAAAGAGAAGAAAAAAGAAAAGAAAAAAGAGAAAATTACCTAACATTGTTTTGTAGGTGCTCATCCTACAGGAAGGACATACATCAACAACTACAGACACATGATTCCACCAAACATCTCCAGGAATAAAATAGAAGGACATTGACTACAAAATTTTCCCTCTCCATCAACATCAACACTACCCACTGCAAGAGAATCTGGACACTTATGACAGAAAATATAAAAGAAATTTTTTATCGCATCTCGATTTTGCATAAAAAACCTCTCGTGACTCATCAGGTTAAGGTAGGCATTTCCTTCTAATTCATATCTTTTTGTTAAATGTGTAAACAAACCTCTCACATCAACCACTCAAATTAATAATTGTGTTGAGGACAACATGCTATAGTTGGGGGGGGGGGGGGGTTCTTTCCATTATGAGGAGTAAAACATAAAATGCAAATGTTGTTAAAGATTGCCACATGATTTCCATGGGTGTACAGGTTAACGTGTGCAAATCCAGTCACCAATCCATTAAAGGAAATATGCAAACAATCCGTCACCCGTTAGCTAGAAGTACGAGTTCTTGTCATGTCAAGACAATTGTTGCCCTCCAACGCAATCATAAATTGGGAATCTTGTGCAAAAGACATTTGAAAGAAGAACGGTGGTGAGGTTGGAAGAAATTTAAAGTTAAGCATGATGGAGAAGAGGCAATAGTTATTTGATTAGAAGCAGATCCAAAGGGATTTGGCGGTGGATAACAATGAAGGTTACGATTAAGGTTTCAATCCATTTAACATAATTTCTTGTGAATTTTGAAACCTTTGTACTTCTACCTATCAATTAAGAGCATAGTTTGAGCAGAAGACCTATATTTTGTTAATTTATTGTTATTACCAAGAAGAGGAAAATGAGAACCGACTTTAAGAAGAGTGAGCCAATCAATCCATCTAAAATTTACAAAAACCCATAGGTGTTAAAAATTTCAGAAATGCTTGTTGGATGACTTATTTTGGTAAATTAGATGGGTATGATAAGGAAGCTACTCTTGAGTTTGCCAGAAATTTGCAGCAGTTTAGTGACAATGAATTTGTCACTAGAGTGAAGGGATTGAGAATGCCTCCCAATGAGTCTATAATGGGATTCCTAGAGGACAACCTTAGAGCAAGGACGAGAAAGAGCTAGCAAATAAATCCGAGCAAGAGTTTTTCAAAGAAGGAGAGTTATATGAAGAGGATAGAAATAGAGTAAGAGGGACACTATGCCTAGACCTTGGAGGGAATTAGTGGCCTGTCTCCTTAGTTATATCACTTGTACTCAGAGATTGATACAGATTCATGTATTCCACTTCAGAATGCTAACCACTTCAGAATGTTAACCATGATAAGACATAGATTCCATTTAAAAAGCATAGGAGAATATCAACATTTCATAGTTCCTGTTAGATTCATTATGGGAAATGGATTAAAAGATTAAACTGGGAAAATTGATCCCTTATCCCACCACTGTATCTTCAAATTAATCATTAGTATTGTGCTGAAGGCATAGATTCCTCAACCATATTGGGAAGAATTTTATCAAAATTTATGTAGAAGACATGCAATTAACGAGAACTCTAGAATACATGTATGTATATGCTTTTGAAGTAAGCAAGAAAGCATAACTCTTCAACGATCAACACCAAGAGATGAATCTACTTGCATCGAAGCTCACTGAGTGAGGCTGAGGGCCGAGAGAGGCTGAGAGGGGAACAGAGTGATCAAGCGAGCTGTGTAAGGCTATGTTCGAATCTTCTTTGAGAGAGATCGAGGTTGCTGACGACTTTGGATCTGCAGAGTTCTGCATGTTGTGTGTGTGGGGATTTTCTTGCAAGCGTTTGAGGGTATGAGGGCCCTTTTGTTAACTTGGGATGGATCCCCTTTGGTTCCAAGCCTGGATGATCATAAGCGATCTCTGGATGCTTCCTTCAGGGATCTAGTGGCTGCTACGCCTCCACCCCTTTTGTATATGATGCAGGGGTTGGATTCATTAAGAGGGCCAACGCTCAAAGAATACAGATCATGTCGGCTTCCTTAAGGTTGAAATCTCTTTCCCTGAGCGAGAGAGACTTGATCAATCAATTTATAGGTATTTTTCCATCTTCAAAAACAGTGGATTACTGTATAAAAAAAATTGGATGCCATTAATCTCTAGGTCCTCGGGGGTTATACCTAAATCGATGGAGCTTATATTTTGATCCAGAAAAGGATGTTCCCTCTGTAGTACTAGTTTGGGTACGCCTCCCACATCTCCCGTTACACTGTTGGAATGATGAAACACTACAAGCAATAGTAAACTCTCTTGGAAAATACTTTTTTAAAGCATAACCGAAAGGCCCACTCTTATCTTGCGCAATGATCTGTGTAGAGGTCGATCTAGAAAAGGGTCTACCTTAAATTGTAAGCTTATGCATGGACGAATGGGAGTATGCACAAAAGGTTGATTATGAGCAACTGTCGTTTAAATGCAAGAAATGCCATGAGTATGGCCACTTTGTCAAAAAATGTCCGAAGGTAGTACATGAGAACACTGAAGGAACTCAAGAAGACGACTGGCAACAAGCCAAAAAAGGAAGGAAAATGACATCTTCAAATACTGAACCAAGGGATCCACAGTAAGAAAAAGAAAAAGAAACAATGCTGGGAGAAAAGGATCGCACAACAAGTAATCAGTTTGATGTTTTGAATGTAGAAGAACGGGAAATCATCATGAATGAAGCAAACCTGGTCGAAGACAATTCAGAACCCCAGGACCTCTTAGCAGGAAACAACATCCCTTCATATTCTCCCATAGAAGATCAGACAGACACAACAATGGGGGATTCCTCAACGCCTCGAGGGTCTTGGGTAGAAAGGGTAAAACAAAGTAGAGTCTCCTCTTTTGCATCACCTAAATCTTCTTCAATTGGGTCACAAGAGACTCTCAAAACAACCCCAAACACCAAAGGAAGAAAGTCACACAGATATCACAAGGAGAAGGAAGTAGAGAGAGAACTAGAGCTCGGAAGGCAACGAAGTATTGAAGAAAAAAATCTCCTTCAAAAATCCAAAATTACAGGGAGATCAGATGGAAGGCCTAGGGTAGAGCCTCAAACAAATAAGAAGTAATGAAAGTTGTCTCTTGGAATTGCATAGGGATGGAAGAAACAAACAAAGTGGAATCCATAAGGGACATCATCAAATAAAAAAGGCTCAACATCCTGCTCATCGAAGAGAAAAAAAAAGAGTGATGTGGAAGTGTTGGCGCTTTCACACCGCTTTGGAACAATCAGCCATAGAAAAGCTATAAGCTCCAATGGCACCTCAAGAGGAATAGCAACTTTTTTTCAAGTATGTTATCAAAAATATTAAGGAAAACCAAAACTGGATCCTCACAGAGTTTCGGGAAAAAGATGATTCAAATGATTATTATGTATACAATGTGTACGGTCCAACACATCACAGGGACAAGCAAGCGTTCTAGAGCATTCTTGTAGCTTTAAAAGAGGATTTGAAAGGGAAAGATCTCATAATTGCCAGAGAATTCAATGCTACTAAAGCTTAATCAAAGAGAAGAGGGGGCTCTAGAATAAGAGACCCCTATGGGGAAAACTTAGAGGATTAATTTCTCAGTTGGATTTGTTAGATCCTCCATTAAAAACTAGAAAGTATACTTGGAATAATAGAAGGCTGGGAGTGGGGTACATTGCGTCCAAGCTGGACCGATTCTTGGTAAGCACTTCCTTTCTGCAAAAAGACCTCATCCCTGTTTCCTTTTCTTTACCCTCTGCGGTCTTGGACCACAAGTCAATCTCCTTGACACTCTCCACCTCAGCAAATCTTGGCCTTGTAACCTTTAGATTCAACTCCTCTTGGATGCATGACGAAAAAGTCATGGAAATAATCAAATATGCATGGAGCAGGCCTTGTGTTGGCTCCCCTAGCTTTATATGGGAGATCAAGTTAAGAAAGCCTCAGTTTGAGATGAAAGAGTGGGTGAAAACAGAGTACAAGAACCCTGACAGTAGGAAATCACAGCTGTAATCTGCGCTGACATATCTGAAATCACCCCTCTTGGAAAGATGAGAAAATAGACTCATTGAGGATTATGAATGTTATCTCCCACTTAAAAAATACAAGATAATATCTCTTCTTAATTGCCACTTAATTTTAACAATTATCCTTGAATAACTTAAAGCATTGAACAAACTACACACGAATGTAAATGAAAAAAGATGGAAGCGAGAGTTTTCTTCAACACTCTATGAAACCCTAGATATCTAACCTAATCCCCTTCCTGCTCCACTATGAATTGCAGAGCATCCTCATTATTTCCTAACAAGAAATTATGGAGTTTCCCGTTGGGTGGGGTGTGATCCCCCTTCATTTGGGGATGTAATTACAAAAACCTCAACACATGACCCTAGCACTTCAACAGGTATCTGAATCCTCCCTGACTGACCAATCACATGAAGGAATCCACGACAGCAAGGTCCCTCTGGAGGCACAAATCCTCCAGACAAAGGAAAAATACCAATGTTAAAAGAAGTTAAAGGGACAACCAGACCCCAACAGAGGGCCCCAAGAAAATTTATCCCGAAATCAACAAAAATACCCATGTATGAGATTCCCTTAGGAAACATAGGAAATAAAATACAATTTATGAAATACCGTGCCATAATTGCAAAATTTATAGGTACATGGCCTAGTGAGCGAGACCTAGTCAAATGGATCCATCAGTGGTGGAAACCAAAAGGCCAAGTGGATTTGCATCTAAGATTGAAATGGTTTTCCACAACGGTCTTCTACTCTCTAGAAGAAAGAGAAAATATTTGACAATGACCTTTATTTCTACGGTGCAATAGGTCTCCACATGCGTTATTAAACATAAACTTTCAACCAAAATAAGGAGGATTTCAATTATGTTACAGTATGTATTTGCTTATACTCACTCCCTTAGGAATACTGGAATGAGGAAATCTTAAATGGTATAGGAAACTACCTGGGATCATTGATCAAATCAACCGAATCCACCAAGCAAATGAGACACGCAACTTATGCAAGAATTTGTATCTACATGGATCTCTCAAAATCCATACTAGACTCCATTCTCCTCTAATATGAAGATAATGAGTGGATCCAAACTCTGAACTACGAAATTGTTACATTTAGATGCTAAAGATGTCATGAGCTTGGCCACCTTTTCAAAAAATTTCGCTTAGTTCAACCATAGAAGATGCCACAAAACAATTCATCCCTTGACCAAGAAGGATTCACCACCATCCCTTGAAACAAAAAAACCTCCATAAGAAGAGATATCATGATCCGGATTTAGGCAGGAATGCAACAAAATACACAAATAACCATAAAAAAAAATGTTTTGGAAATAACACTTCATTTCATTAATATCAAAGAACTGAAACTTGTTTATAGACATGATGGATATAAACTAGCTAGAGTGTTGGTAGCTTATCTCTGAGAAGAGATGTGGCGGCTACATGCCTATGAGCTTTGTGTTGTAATGAGGATGGAAGGCCTATATATTATTGAGAAAGAATGGAAAACCCTACACATTCGAAAACTTAACCCTAGGAGGTGAAACACCAGAATATGGGCCCCGTTGGGTATCTTGGTACATCAATTTCACGAGGTCGTAACTTTGGCATACTATCTCCGTTTGACGCACATGATACATCGTTAGAAATATATATTTAAGGACTACATCCAATAATAGAAAATATTGAGTTTGGAATAGACTTGAATTTCCTTGACCATTCGATGCTGAAAAAAACGTCGTTTAGGGCCTCAAAATGGCTCTGAAAGTTTAGGACCCGAAAACTGCTAAAAATAGTAAATTGTGCTACAATTAAGGAAACTGGAAAACTAAAAGAAACAATGGTGGGGTTCCAAGTGGAATAGGCGGGTGGCCACCAATATCCTCTTGGATCATACCCAGGAGCAACATGAAAGAAAAATAAGGGACACCAATCCCTACTCTATTCTAATTTATTTGAACCAATCCTAGAATGAACCCATGCACGAGGAAACCATCTCTCCTCAAGATTAGGATGATATGGAAGAACGATAAAAAGGGAAAAACAAGAAGCTCAAGATTGATACCACAATACCCCTTCTAGAATACCATCAAATGGACTTGGGAACTCCTATGGAAACGGAAGAAGCCACAACGGAGGAAGTGGATCAAACTCTTGAAGGTATAAACTTACAATCCATTATAACTGTATGCAAAGCTTAGAGGTCCCATTCGGGCCCTTAAGATCAAATCTAAAAAATAAAATGGGATTTCAGGAATGAATTTAGCAATCCAAATTTGAAACAGGACACCTCTCCCACTTAGGCCATTGTAACCAACAAAATCTAGATCCTCCACGCAATCCAAGGGAAGAGAGGAAACGAGGCAGTAAAATGAACCTTGAAGCACTAAAGCAGGTGGGAGCACTTCTGATTAACTCATGCCAAATCAGACCAATTGAGGGACTCTTACCTTCCTCATCACAATCCTTCTAATCATGAAGATATTATATTGGAACATCAGAGGACTCAACAACAAAAGTTGACAAAGATTTTGCGAAATAGGCTTATGGAAGAAAAACCTGATATTCTCCTTCTTTAGGAAACCAAATGCATAGAGATTGTAACTTGAAATCTCATCTGGAAATGCTGGAGAGACTTGGAGCTCACCGCCATAGACTCGCAGGTTTCATTAAGTGGTATAGTTCTAGATTATAATAAAAACACCATACAAATGGAACAATTCTTGACAACAAAGCGAATAATAACAACTAAATTTAATTACATAGGTAGTATAGTTACCGGCCACATTACAACTGTATATGGTCTGCATGCAATTCCAACAAAATTGTTGTTTCTAGAAGATTTAAAATGCATCACCAACATAATAGACAAGAATCACTAGATAATTGGGGTGATTTTAATATGATAACCTCCCTGGAAGAAAAAAAGGAAGGACTCTGATGCCTAGATAAAGACAGTACTTCTTTCCAACAATTGATCATAGATCTGGGCCTATTAGACGTAGAAACCATAAATGTCCTCCATACATAAAACAACTGGAGATTAGGATCCAATCAGATATCTTGCATATGGATCACTTCCTGATTTCATAAAATACCGTAATGAAGGGATAGAATTTAGAAGCTTTAATCATTCCAGCATTAGATAGAACCACAGACCAATCAATCTAAACATTGATCTAAATACTCCAGCCCTCAACAGATCATTTAGGTTGTGAAAATTTTTGGTTGCATCACCCAGATTTCATTGAAAACATTAAAATCTTGTGGCTAGAAACTTCTAACATAGGTGGCACCTTAATGTACCGCTTCCAATAAAGATTGAAGCAGATTAAAGCCATGATTAAGCACTGGAACAAAACGGTCTTTGGGAACATACACTAGGCCAAAAAGGATCTCGAAAAAAAGATGGAATAAATCCAACAAAACATCATTCTCCTTGGTAGAACGAAGAACCTAGAAGCAGAGGAAACGTTTCTCCAATCCCAGCTAGAAGATAATTATTCCCAATAAGAAATTCTATGGAGGCCGAAATCCTGAATACAATGGTTGAAGGAGGGAGAAAAAACACTTCTTTTTTTCATGAATCAATGTTGCAGAGGAGACAAAATAATAGGATATCTCAATTGGAAACATCTAAGGGACTAACTCTCCAAACACATCAGGACATAGAATAAAAATGAGTGAAATACTTCTAGTAGCTTCTAACAAAACTAGAACCGGACATAAGCATCGCTATAAGAAAGATCACCGAGAATATCGATCGACTAGTTAATGAGGATCAAAATATTTCCCTTCTGAGACCAATCTCATTGGAGGAAGTTGAAGAAGTGGTCAAACAAACCTCGGAAGGTAAATCCCCAGGACCTGATGCCTTTACTTCAGATTTTTTTCATTGTTGTTGGCACTTCATTAAAAATCATGTATGGCAACTGGTAGAGGAATCAAGGAAAACCTTAGGATTTCTTCCATCTCTTAATGTTGCCTTCCTTGCATTGATACCCAAGGAATAATGAGCCCTGCATACAAAATCCTTTCGGCCTGTCACACTCTATAATGTGATATACAAAATAATAATGAAGGTCTTAGCCAACCATCTCAAACCTTGTCTTCCAATTTTGATCTCAAAAGAACAAACTGGCTGTGTTGAAGGCTGCCAAATCCTAAACAATGTTATCTTCACTCATGAACTTATTCATTCCCTAAAGATGAACAAAACATCATGAATGATTATAAAGCTTGATATGTCCAAAGCTTTCGACAAAGTTTGTTAGCAATAATTAAAAGAGGTCTTGAAAGCTTTCAGATTCTAGCCAACATGGATCCATTGGATCCTTTCCTTAACTTTGTCCTCCTTTTTTCTCTCTTAGTTAATGGAACTCCATCAACCACCTTCAGACCTTCTCAGGGTGTCCTTCAAGAGGACCCTCTCTCCCCTTTTCTTTTCATCTCAAAGGCAAAAGGTTTGAGCAAAAGGATTTTAGCCGCTATTCGAGGCAATTCCTTAAAATATAGCATAGCAGAAGCATAAAAGCTTAACGTAGTAGAGGCATAAATTGGCTACTTTATGTAATGTAGCAGAAGCATAAAAGCTTAAAATATATAAGTATAACTAATATAATGTATATGGATAAAATATATAAAGATATGATGATTTAGTACAATAAGAATAACCTCATATATTTAGGCTTGATGGTGAGCCTTCACATAAGGTCAAGTCCTTATGTAGGCACCCCTTCAATATTACAATAATATTAATATTTAAATAAAATTAAATATTATTATTGTTATGACTGCTTTGTAATTTATTTATTGTTATATATATATATATATATATATATAACATTGTTATTGTCTTTAAGGAAGCTTTGTTCTGAAATATATATATCGATGAATTCATTTTCTATTCTAGCAGACTCTTTGAGGATTATGAACGCTATCTCTGACTTAGAAAAGGGGAGATAATAATTCTTCTATTGCCACTTAATTTTTAATAATTATCCTTGAGTAACTTAAAACATTGAACAAACTACACACAAATGTAAATGAAAAAAGATGAAAGTGAGAGCTCTCTGCAACACTCCATGAAACCATAGATCTCGCACCTAATCCCTTTCCTACTACACTTTGATTGTTGAGCATCCTCATTATTTTCTGGCATGAAATTAATGGAGCCACCCCTCGGGGTGTGATCCCCCTTCATTTCGAGATGTTATTACAAAAACCTCAGTTCACGACCCTAGAACTTTAATAGGTATCTGAATCCTCCCTAACCAACCAATCACGTGAAGGAATCCACAGAAGCAAGGTCCCTCTCAAGGCGTAAATGCTGCAAAGAAAGAAAAAAGAAAAATTCTAGAAGAAGTTAAAGGGACGACCAGACCCCAGCAGAGGGGCCCAAGAAAATGCATCCCAAAATTAAAAAAAACACCAAGTATGAGATTCCCTTAGGAAGCATAGGAAATAAAATACAATTTATGAAAGATCATGCCATAATTACAAAATTTATAGGTACATGGCCTAGTGAGCAGCCCTAGTCAAATGGATCCATCAGTGGTGGAAACCAAAAGGCCAAGTGGATTTGCATCTAAGATTGAAAGGTTTTTTCACAACAGTCTTCTACTCTCTAGAAGACAAAGAGTGAATCTTTGACAACGACCTTAATTTCTACAGTGCAATAGGTCTCCACATGCGTTATTGGATGAAAAAAGTCAACCTAGATAAAGAGGATTTTACTTATGTTCTGATATGGATTTGCCTATACTCACTCCCTTGGGAATACTGGAAATGGTAAATATTAAAGGGTATTCGAAATTTTGTGGGATCATTGATCAAATCATATGAATCCACCAAGTAAGTGAGATACACAACTTATGCAAGACTTTGTATCTACATGGATCTCTCAAAAGCCATACTAGAATCCATTCTCTTCTCATATGAAGATAATGAGTGGATCCAATCTCTGAACTACGAATTTATTCCATTTAGATGCTGAAGATGCCATTAGAATGGCCACCTTTTCAGAAATTTTCACTTGGTTCAATCACAAAATATGCTACAAAACAATTCATCCCCTAACCAAGAAGGATTCACCACCATCACTCGAAAGAAAAAAGCCTCTACAAGAAGAGCTACTTAGGAGAACCATGCAAGACAAGTAAGGGACACCAATCCCTACTCTATTCTAATTCAGTTGAAGCAATCCCAGGTTCCCTTTCAATTAACTCCTTTATTTAGTAGGTTCCCTTTCAATTAACTCCTTTATTTAGGAGCTTTCCTTAAAAATGACTCTTATATTGAGGAGGTTTCATTTTTATCATGGCTAATATGGAGACATTTCAAATCAAATTATTAGTAATTTAGGGAACATGAGAGGGTAGGATTATGTTGAGTGTAGTTCTAGGATTACCCTAAGGGTGACCAAGTACGTAATGAGCCACTCCTTGGTATATCGTGTCCTATCAGTATTACATTTCTTTCAAAAGCATTAAACTGTGTAAAAGGCAATTTTCATAAGATATTCACACGACTTTCCTTGTGTTGATTTCTTTGTAGATAAAATGGACATTATGTATACTGACTTGACTCGAAAGAATTATTTTGGAAAATTTTCAAATCATGGGAATGACTCAACACCTCATTCATTAGGCCAGTCACTAAGTGTCTAATTTATTTTTTTTAATTTAATTTTATGTTGGATTTTCTATACACCCTAGTCATGAATTTAAGTAGGTAAAATGCCATACTAGCCATGAATTTGGACAATATGCCATCTGATAGAGAGCATGTATCTTTCCTAGGATATCGAGAAAATAAAACACATATCCTAACCCAACCATTAAAGCACAATGGTGCCATCCCAACCATGATGAGCATGGGGAAGAACCATTCCATGCCCTTAGTATAATACCAAACCATGCCTGCCACCATCACTAAATAAAACATATATTTCATTCCTTACTTGCACCACCACACTCAACTCTTAGGCTAGGCCCCCTATCTCCACTCTTATTTCATTCATTTCTATCACCTTCAATATTTTGTCTTTACTCACTTGTGTGGGATTAAAATGAGATGAAATGAACCCAACAACATTAATGTACTAGTGAATATCGAACATAAGAAGGACAGAGAACAAAAAACCATATAAGACTATAATAAATATATTTAATAATGGATATGATAGAGATGATTTACAATGGCCATCATGACATCATATATACACATTGAATGGTCAAGGCCTTATTTATACCATGTGTATCTGCAATACTTATTGTTTAATTGTTATTATTATTATTATTATTATTAATGTTCATTACATTGAATTCCTTTTAAAAATGCTTTGTACTCGAAGCATATTTATTGAAAATACTTATCTCTGGCTCTGGCCCGAAATGAGTTTGCATGATCCTTTGGTCTTGCTGCTATGATATTTAACCATACAAGGTTCCGTGATCTTCGAAGCACTAAGAATAATTCTCGAGTTGTGAAAGGGTCTGCCTACCATAAATTGATCTTTATGCGGGACTGTGCAACTTTTATAGGGTTCCCAAAATGAACTTTTACTTTGAGACCCAATTGTACTAGCATTAATATTCTTTGGAATGTAGGTCAACTTATTTTGTTGATGTTGATATAATGATTGGTTAAGGTATCGACTCTTTTTATTAGGATGTCAATCAGGTGCCCTTGTAACCTAATCTTTATTTTTTGTACTTGTAATGTTTTCTTGATTCATCTTTTGTATTATATATTCTTTGCACAATTGTGTTACTTTGTTGGTCATGAAATGTTTACCGGTGGAGATATTTGGATTTCTAGTTAGTTGTACCTGGATCCCTTAAGGCATCCTTACTTCCGTTGGATTTGTGTCTATAGTGGAGGCTTTTCTCCAACAACTCAATTTTTGTATCTAATGATTTTTGTATTTCAACAAGGTCAATCCGTGTTTATTTATCAATTAACGATCCATTATTGGTACACTGCTCAAACCTATTCTATAGTGACTTCCTATCATTCTTTACCTTGTTGATTTGGGCAATTAAACTTTGATTATGATCCATTAAGTGTGAAATATATTCATCATTCTTTAGGTTGGTGACTTTATCCTTAAGGTCTTGAATTTCAAGTTTCTCATATTTTAATCATTTTGATTTGTTCAAGCAACCTCTGGTTAAGGCTTCTTAGGCTAGAACCTTTTTCATATTTTTCTGATAACTACTTCTTGAGATCTTGTTTATTTTGTTCCAACTTTTGAAGGCATTGGTTTTATTATTTGAATTCTTGATTTTTGCAAGTAGTTTTGATTAGGATTTTTTAGACGAGAAATTTATTCATCTTTCTCAGTGATAACTTTGTCACATTATTTTTGTCGATCCTACAACTTTTATATTGATTTCTTTCTATCTTGAAGGTTCACTTTTGACACATCCTTCAAGTCTTCTGATGGGGGTACTATTGAGCATGACTTCATAGTAACATCCTACAATGTTATTTTCTTCTTTTTTATTTTATTTTATAAAAGAATGTCAAAACTTGGGGGTACTATTGAGCATGACTTCATAGTAACATCCTACAATGTTATTTTCTTTTTTTATTATTATTATTATAAAAGAATGTTAAAACTTTTTCTCCATGTTTAAGATGAAAATACCAAACGTGAACCTAGAATGATATCAATGTATTTATGAATAATTGACATGACATTGAATTTTGATATGAAGGTATAATCATTAACTCTCAATAATAAATCATTTATTCTATATTTTTTGTTTCATTTCTGAATTTTAACATTTCCTTTATATTCATCTTAAAAATTAATAATTGATTGGTTACGTCAACATTAATGTGATTCATTTAATTGCTCGAATAAATAACAATGTTAAAACTTTTCTTTAAATAATATTTTTGATTTGTAATATTATAATAAAAATCTTCATAAATAAACCTCCCTTTTTATTAAATTAATTTTTAAATATACCCTATTATAACAATGAAATGAACTAGAGATTATTTTATAGTATTAACCAATGTGCACTGGACTATAATAACAGCCTTTGTTTAAACTTAAAGGTAATATTTGAAAAAGCACCCTATATTTCCTCAAAAATTTATCTTGATTTAGAGTACACCTTTATAAGCTTTCTTATATATATGTTGATGGATCTTAATTTAACTTTTAAGTTAACCTTTACGAGTAGTTAAGTAATGGAACTTCACCTCCTTTACGTTGTTTTGATATAACCATATGCTTCATGCTTTGAACATACAAATAGATGGCGTATGGAAACTAGCGAGTGCTTGTATAGAATGCTCGTGGGTTGTTGTATGGGAAGCAATCGTGTCCATAAGAATTCCAAACCGTGGCATTGCACAACAATATATTCTGCAGATGAATCACCTTTGTTTGCAATTTCTTTTCTTTAATACACTTTTAAATATTCAAAAATTTAATTTTGAGTAATAAAGAGCTAAAAGCCCATCTTTGATTTAGCATTGGGTTACTCTTTTTCAACCCTAAAATTTAAGTGGTGAAAGTCTAGAGGTCAAAGAAATTCTAAGAGTTTTGAGTGGCCAAAGGTGACAATAGATAGAGATGTGGCCAAAGGTTGGATCATATAAGGTTTAATAAGAGATGTGGCTAAAGGTTAGATTAGAAACACCGTTTTGATATAAATTAAATGAACAACATTAATTTACTAACGAATATTCAACATACGAAGGATAGAGGAGATCAATCCATATAGGACAATAATAAATATATTTAAAAATGAATAAATAAATAAATATGATAAAGATGATTTACAATGACCATCGTGAAGATATATATATACACATTCATTGGTCATGTGGTTTAATAGTCATGGCTCTTAGCTATGCCACATGTCTCATCATTAATTATTAGTAGGAGTGGAATGATGATGATGATGATGATTATTATTCATTACATGATACCTCAACTATACCTCGTCCTATCTTTGAATCAACTCCCTCCATCATCACTTCCTAGCTTTTTTTATTCCATCCCAAATGCATCATTGAATTGCTATGAACATAATAGAGGATTTTTCAATTGATCCACATTTACCAAATATCCATCCCATGAATGTCTCTACATTGTAGTGGATTTTCCATATTCACATATTACTTCCATATTGCCATGATGATTCATATTTCCAAATAAAGAGACATGCACATCACTTTCATTTAGGCATAATGTTGCCTGACATTCAACCTCCACAAATATACTTATCAATCAACAATTCCATCATGAATCCAATTGGCCCCCCATTATAGATAGGGCACTACATGTTCCAATCTATCCCTAAGGGGAAATTTGATTCTCGGTTTATATGTTATTGAGTCTCTCTAGTTGGTTTATGCTCCAAAGACTCAGTCAACAAACCACCAAAATGGAACAATACCCCTAATGAGTAATGCATATTTATTTTCTCAAGAAAGGCAGTGAAATGTCATATTTCAGTCTCATATATTCTAGCTATGGGCTACCTCTCTCTCTGGAACTGTAAGCTTAAGAGTGAGTGTGAATTCCATCCCATTGATGTCATCATCAGGTAGGATCCATATATCTATAGTTGAGGTTTTCTAAATAGATATCTCTCAACCCAACTGGGTAGGAATGGCTAAGTGTGAATTGCTCCAAAGGACAATTGCAATCATTATCCCCAAGCCTACCCTTGTCCACACATCTCAATGACTAGTTCCAATCCAATTCGAAGTGTCAACCAATCCAAGAACTTTTCTTTATTCATCTCGAATCCTCTCCCTGCTACTATATAATGGTGCCCCCCTATAGACAATACATCGTGCAAGACACTTCACTAATAGTTGGACCTATACATCTCACACATTTGATGCATGTTTAAACAATGGATTCGCCACTAAACCCAACTATTAACAATTAGAAACACATCGATTGATGTGCAATATCATTATTTCCATGGTAGACTATTCTAGATAGATAGAACTCACCTTTCGACTTCTATATTTCAGATTCTTCTACTTCTTCCACTTTATGAGATAACAAGGAACATATGGAATGCCCTCATCTAGCTATGTTTATACATACTTAAACACCTATATGGTTGCCCAACCAACATTATATATATATTAAAAACCTCTCCTAAAGAGAAAATGAATGAAATAAACATAATTCAATTCAAACCCATTAGTGAAGTTTTTTTAATGTATACAATAGGGGGCTTTTAAAAAATAGTTATTTATCCTAGATCAACAAGAATATAAATGCTCTACTAAATATATTAACTAAAAAAATCCAATAGAGAGGTAGGGAAATCTCATAAATAAATAAACACAACTATAGAAATCCTTTGGATTGGGTTCTAAGTTCTTTAGCATTATATTAGGAAAGAAGCACTCTAGGAATATACTATATTGTGCATTAGTTTGGTTACCTTTCTCTATTTTCATGTCTCAAGCTGGAAACATAGTTTCTATCTAGTACATGCTTAATGTCAAACACCTAACACTAATCCCATGAAGGAACTAGTTAAGACAGAGAGAAGGACACATGCATGTTATCATCTACTCCTGTCCAAACCCGAATATATAATAAAATAGATTATTTTTGGCTTGAAGAGATTGTATAAACGTAGCTATTAGGAAAAACATTATATGCTCTCAGGGTGAGAGGAATAAGTTAAGCTTTGAAGAGTCCTTTCTATAATGTTATTTATTTATTTATTTATTTTCTCCCACCCCTACTATAGAGGAAATGGTAGTGGTTTTGGAACTTATTTTTTGGATGCATTGCAACTAAAGATGTTGGCAGATATTCTAAACAAATAGTGTGGGGGGAGCTGCTATATAATGGGATGGGTATGAAGCTTACCTATGTGGTATATTTCAAAAGAATTATGGGGTGCTTATCACAATCCACATGTTTGTTAATCCAAAAGAATTTGAGATTCATTTGATGTTTCTACTAGGAAGCAAGGATCACAAGGAAGCAAGGATGTGATGGGCATAATATGACCGTTCAAATTATGATTTCATGGATTTCGGCATAATGTGGGGTTAATTCTTCTTACGATCCATTTTCTCAAAAAATACTAAAGTTGGTTAAGTTTCATACAACTAAAGATAATAAAAGGACTAACGTAATATGCTGAAGATTGTAAGATTTGTTAATGTCTAGCCTTGTCATCATGACTATGAGATTCTCCTAAAATTTGTTCTTTTTTTTTTCTAATGGTGTCACCATATCCCATGATTTATTTCTTTGAATACAAAATGAATGGTTTAACTTCATAATATATGTGTTTTTATATACACTCCTCATTCATGTTGTAATAACTCTTAAATGAACTTATACCACAAATCCTTAAACTTTCAGTAAACTAACCCTAATGCCAAGGATGACTTAACTAATACATATGCAATTTCATGTTGTCGTGATGTCATTTGTTATTGAATGACCACTAGATAGTCCCATGGAATATTTAGGGGAATTCTATAGCCATAATGTGTCTGAAGCTGAAAACGATCCAAAAATAGAAATATCATTCTTGCATGCTCAAGTCCAATTTTCTGTTAAGTTTTTAATGGTTAACCAGATCTGATAGCATTTAGCATTATAACATCATAACCATATGCAAAAGGATCATTGAAAGATAGAGAAGTACATCAACACAAAAGATCACAAAGATTTATCCTGGGAGAACCCTCATGGGGAAGAAAACCCAACAAAACTTCCTCTGTATAAGATGTATCAAAAGTACAAGACAAGACCCCAGACAGGAGCACCTACCTCTAGCATATATATATATATATATATCCTATGCTTTATACACAAGTGAGTGTGTGTTCAAATAAAAAGCACATCTCCTCTATTTATACTCTTTTTGTCACTCGACTTTTTTTTTTAACTCAAATGGGTAATATTTTTTTTTAATGAAAACATTTAGGCCTGATTTAGCAATTGCCTAATAAGCCAATTACACACAGAGAAGAAGTAAATCTTTGAGCATTTCAAAGTATGTACAATTTCTTACAAATTGAAAAGATATCTCCCAGACAATTCACAACTTATTGAAGCTTAATTAAGGAATTGGATGAAATTTGTTGGGTTATCCATTGATGTTGAGAGGTTATCCATTGATGTTGAGATTTCCTTGAGACAACAAGCAAGCTTTGTTTTCCAGGGAATCTGCTTTTTTATTTAAATCCCGCAGAATATGGAAAGGAGCAACATTGTCAAACTCATTCAATGAATTGCGGATTCTCTGCAAAGTATTATTCAAGGCCGAATTGTTAAACTGGTCTTATGAATTTAACAATTTAATCAACAGCTTTGAATCTCCAAAGATTTGAATTGACTTATACCCGACCTCCTTAGAAATTTGGCATGCCTTAAGGAGACTAAAAATTTCATCTTGGTTATTCGACCTTAATCCTAGCCCCCAACTGAAGCAAGATTCTATCAGTCTATATGGGGAAATAATTAGACCCCCAGTGCCAACGATCCCATGATTCCCCTTGGATGCACTAAAAAAAAATTGTAGCAAAGGAGGACTTCTTCCACCAAGTAGAAAAGTATTCATCACTGCAACACAGTCTCCAGAAAGGGGAACACATAGATTTGGATAAGACCGACAATCGAGAGCCCGTCGTGCAAATTCACAGCCACGCAAAAGCTTCTGAAGTCAGTGATGAATGGGAAACATGATTACGAGCTGATTCGTATATTAAATATTTGATTTTTCTTACCACGTTCAATGGGGTTGACATCTTGCTATTGAAAATCCACTCGTTTCTTGCTATCCACAATTTCCACCAAATACATTTCGAGATTATTTGCTAGAGTTTGGACCATTCAACGTTTTTAACTATTGTTTCTGGAATCCAATCTTTCCAGGAGATGAAAAGAGAGACAACAAAAATTTGGGAAGGAACAATAGCAGCCAGTCCATTGAGGACAAATTTCCACACCAATTGATAGAAAGCGCAGTCAATGAAGATGTGATTAAACGTTTCAACAGCAGAGTTGCAAAAACAACACCTGAACGGTCTAAGGAAATCACGTTTGGACAAATTTTTCCCTATCAACACAATTTTGTGCATGAGCATCCATGAAAATAAGTTCACCTTGGGAAGACTGTAAGAGGACGAAACAACTTTCCATAGCGCAGGGGATAAGCAAGAGACAAAAAGAATTTTCAAAGCAGAGTAGCCTTGAGCAGCTGAATAATTTCCAGAACGACCCCACCCTTAGTTATCTTTGAAAGAGTAGTGAACTGGAGCAAGTATTGATAAAGAAGAAATCATCAATTTTTGTTGGGAGAGAAGATGATCTGGTATCTTAGAAAAAGACCATCCAACCCAATTCCCAGCACTGTCCCAATAACAAATGTCTACCCGCCGAAGAAGGCCTTTGTTGGTTAACCAAGACTTCATATCATTGAACGAGGTGAAAGAGGAAAGATGAGGATTTCCTAAGATATTATCGTCACACAGAAAAATCCTCTTCTCGTTTCCAGGAATTCTATAAAGCTGATGATGAATTTTATCTATTCATCTTCTGTATAAATTCCAGATTGCTGTGCCTGTAGGGGTGTTTGTAGTTTTTAAATTTCTCAAAGAGGCACCCTTTAGATATTTCATCCAGAAGATCTTACTTATCGGATGGTTTTTATTTGCATACAACTGCCAGATGAGCTTACCTTCCAACGCCAAATTTGTCAATTCAGGATCTCGAATTTGCAGACCACCTTCCGAACTTGGTCTTTTAAGAATATGACAACTTCCCAGATGCATATTTTTTTGATTGCCTTTTCCATGCTCCCAAATAAATTCCCAAAGAAGTTTGGAGATTTGAGCCAAGATGGACTTGGGAACAAGAAGCAGAGAGGATTGGAAGATGGGGAGAGCTGAAAGGACCGCTTTAATCAAAATCAACTCCCCAACCTTTGTTAACCATTGGCCACCTATGGAAACTATTTTTGGTTCTAGTTTACTTATCATTTCCAACCACAATGATGGAGGGCTAGGTCCCAAGGTTAATGGAAGGCCCAAATACTTGATCTTATCCCACTTATCAAAACTAGGGAATCCCAAGAAATGAGCAATTTGAAGAATATATAGATGGTCTACATTCCAACCATATACAACACTCTTGCTTTTGTTAATCAGAGCTCTTGAAGTTCAACAAAAATTTTGAAATATTTCCCTAACGGATCGAGCAATATTTAAGGATGCCCCTCCCAGAAGGAGAGATTCATCGGAAAATAGGGCATGCTTAATAGGGTCCACACCTCTTTCAATCTTAATTCCAGGGAGAGAACCTATGACCAACTCTGCTGTAAGCTTTCTACTTAAAGATTCAACAATCAAAATATAAAGAAAAGGTGACAGAGGGAACCCTTGACGAAGTCCTCTTGAAGCTTGGAAGAAGTCTGTTGGTCTAACATTAACAGGAGGCGCTATCCAGGGCCTATCTGTGCAAGATTTTATCAAACGAACAAAATCTGCGCTAAATCCAAAAGAGAGAAGAACTTGATAGAGAAAGCAAAGTTTGACATGGTCAAAGGCATTTTTCATATCCAACTTGATGAGCATGCCTTTCTCCTTCCTTTGAAAGATGGAATGGAGGGATTCCTGCACTTGAATCACGTTATTTATCAGGTGTCTTCCTTTAAAAAACCCCCCTTGGAGAGGTGAAATTAAAGTTCCTAAAAGAGGATTTAGTCTATTGGCTAAGAGTTTGGCCAAGATTTTGTAAGAAGCATTACATAGCGAGATAGGCCGAAACCTGTCAAAAGATGCTGGGATAACTTCCTTTGGAATTAAGGAAAGAAAAGTAGATTTGGTGCACCCTCCCACTTTGGATTTTTTAAGAAAGGCCGAAATCATATAGAAGAGGTCAACTTTTATAATATTCTAGCAAACTCTGTAAAGATGGATAGAGAATCCATCCGACCCGGGAGCTTTATCCAGCTCCATTTCCCAAATAACATCCACTATTTCTTTTTCCGTTAAAGGTTTCACTAAACCAACTTACCTCAGAACTAACCAAAGAGGGAATGTTCGATAAATATTTAGCATTCACAATATCATCAGAAATGCCGTTCTCATGGAATAATTGTTGGAAGTGCATTTTAGCAACCTATTGTAATTGTGATTTTCCTTTAGTTCCTTCACCATAACTTGTACATATTTTCAAGATGTGATTTCAAGAGAGTTTGGATCTGCATTGCCTGTGAAAGAAGGCATAGTTTTTATCACCAGCTTGCAACCAGAGGCTCTGAGACTTAAGACACAAGTGTTTTTCTTCCTGGAAAAAGGAGAGGAAATTATTTTTTTGCGCGGTATACTCATTCACCAATTGCTATTTAGATATATCAAAATCCTCCATACTAAGCTAAAGCTCCGCTAAAACATATACTGACTCTTGCCTGCTTCTCAATGGGTTTGTGAGAGGAGTTTTTATCCATTTTTTCTAAGTGAATTTAGTGCAATTTAGTTTTTGTTCCCAAACAAAACTGGGGGAACCTTCAACAAACTGGGACCAAGCTTGAGGAACTATTTCACAGAATCCCTCCCTCTCAATCGAAAGAGGATTGAAGCGAAACAAGATAGGGCCGAGATTTTCCTCTTCTTACAACAATAGGGAAATAGGATGATGATCAGAAGTGAGTTTGGTAAGAATTTTGGAAGAGATTAAAATGTTTCCATCCATCAAATATCTTTGAACAAGAAATATGTCAAGACGAGCAGAAATTATGGAAGCCCATATTCTATTATTGGTGCAAGTGAAGTGCCCTTTCTTGGGTTTGAAGTCAAGAAGGTCTCTAGCATGAATCAATGACTCCACTAATTCCTGAAGTGGATCCTTGCCCCGTACACCTCCTCTTTTCTCCTTAGGATCCAAAATAATATTGAGATCTCCTGCCACCATAATGTTTATGGGAGAGTGGATTTCCATAAAATCTGACAGAGATTTCCAGTAGACTTTTTTCTCAATAAAATTGACCGAGACAAAAAGATTGAAGACAACCAAGAAAAAAATACTTGGTAAATGCTGTAATTATGTATAGATCTAATGTTGGGTTGAATACGAGGATTTAATCATAAATTTATCCTCATACCATAAGGTTGCGAGCCCCCCTGAAGTGCCCTATGCATTTACTGCCAAGCCTTCGTTTTTTTTCCACTTTGATCTGCTTAAGGACAAAAGATTTTCCTCTTCTATCTTTGTTTCTTGGAGCAAGAGAATATCAGAAGGTTCCATTTTTAAAATATCTTTAATTGCTTCTTCCTTCAAGGGATTCCCCAATCCCCTGCAGTTCCAAGAGACGATCTGCATTATTTACCCGTGAAAAAGGGAGTTGTCCTGTCCTTCGGGGGTCTATTCTGCTTACTTCTACCTAATGACATTTCTATTGTATCCTGACTACCCTGCATCTTTAATCTCTCAGCTTCTTCCTCTCTGATCTCCTTTCAATACTTCCTTCCTGTCTTTTTAGTGAATTTCTCTATAGAATGTTCTTCCGAGGAACCAGAAGCCTCTACCGATTTCTTCTTTAGAATTTCTGCATAAGAGGGAGAAGATGTGACTCCTGTGGGAGAAATATGAAGATCCTGCAGGAATGCATCTACACTTGGTGTTTCTAAAAAAACTGGATGAACTAGTTCCTAAGGCCCAATGTTTACTTCACCTTATTCTATATGCACATCAGATTGCCGCACTTCACCCTCTTCGAGAACAGGAGAGTTTTGAACCTCAAAAGGACTTAAAACAACAAAAGGATTTGAAGAGGCATAAGAGTTTCCAACAACCTCAGATTTAGAATATTTTTTCTCAACAGGAATGGCTCCAATCCTAGCATTTTCTCCTTTACCTTTCATTCTAAAATCCTGTTTAGAGGTGCGTGCTTTTTGTACTTGAGTCCATTGATCTGCCTTCTCCTTTTCAATATATTCTTCAAATTTTTTCTTGCAATTTTGAGCAAAATGGCCATATCCATTGCAATGACGACACTTGAAAAGGAGTTGTTCGTAATCAAGCTCTTGAATGTGAGACCATTCTGTAACATTTATCTTTATCACCTTAGGTATCCCTCTCTCTAAATCTACTTCAACACAAATCCATGCACATGAATATTGTTCTTTCCTTTCTGCCCTATCAATGTACTTTTCGAGCTTATTCCCAATGGTTTCCAGAGATTCTGAGTTCTGACAATTAAGAGGTAATTGGGGGAGCCTAACCCATACATGAACAACTGAAGGTACATCCTGGGTAGGATCAAAGTCCGAGATCCATTTATTCAGATAGATCCCCCGAGGACCCATAAAATATAGACCATTACGGAAAATGAGATATCAATCTTTAGTTGATTAAAAAACAAATATATAATAACCTCTGCCAACCAAATGATTGTGGATTCCTTCAATAATCAAAGGCCTCCAGTTTCGCTGAACCCATCAGTCGATTTTCTTCGAAGAAGGCCAAAGACCCATAAATTTCCCAATGAGCCTACACTTCGCTAGATTCAAGGCAGTCCTGCAAGGACGATCTACAGGAAGATCAACAAAAGGGATGTATGTTTTATTCACAAAAGTCTGCACCACAGGACTTCCCTTTATCTTCGTACAGGAGGCTATAAGACATATGAGCGCATCAATATCTGGAGGAAGATGAGGGGGAGGACCCCCCCGGAGGCCATTGAAAGAGACACAGACAAAGGATAAAAACAAGACACTAGTAAAAAACCATAATTATGAAAAAGTCTCAGGCACCGTGATCCCTCAGACAACGATCAATTTTGAGCAATCAATCAAAATCTTGGAGGAAGGCGGATCTACAGGTTCACAGATCCTGAGAACCGACTCACAGGAAAAGCTCACAATCCTGCAAGAATCACACAAATCACAAGAGCTCAGCGCGGAAGCTTGAAGCAATCTTGATCATAAATTTCCTGCTAAGACTAATTGAACCCTCAACAACAAACCATGATCCAATACAAACCAGTGACTGAAAGCAGGGCGAAGGTTACATAGATCCATAAACGATCATGTAACTCAACCAACGAACCAAGGTTGAAAAGTTCAAAAATCAAATCTTCTTGGAGCGAATTTTTTTGATAATTGAAAAATAGAATTAATTTGTCACTTGAATTATAACCTAATAAGTCGACCCTGCTTAACTAACTGGGCCGACTTTACTTAGGAAGACTCAATACAATATTATCTTATATTCATTAGGGTACTATTGACCCAACTTACAATGGAGGATTTACCTCATGACTCTATGATGACCAATTACAATAGTAACACCCCAACATAGGAATAATAACATCTCCCTTGGGTTACATCAGTAAAATACATTTAGAATATCCTTTAACGTTACAATATTCAACACTCCCCCTTAACGAGAAGGTTATTCTACTAACAACCTCATCATAGACGATAGGAGTAATGAGAGAGAGTATTTGCAACATCATTGAGGTGATATGTCTATACATCATAGGAAGTTTTCACAATCAATAACTGGAACAATTACTCTTAAATGTCTTCATCTTCCCCATCACATGATCACTTGATCCTTTTGCATCAGTGCTTTGACCTTTGGATCCTTCGTAGCAGCTCTTCGATCTTTTGATCCTTTGTAGCAGTACTTCAATCATCTGATCCTTTGTAGCAACACTTCAAGCTTCTTGATACTTTACAAAATCACTTCGATCTTCTTTATCCTTTGTAGCAGCACTTTGATCTTCTCGATCCTTTGCAGCAACAATTCGATCTTCTCGATCCTTTGCAACAGCATTTTGATCTTCTCGATCCTTTGTAGTAGCACTTGATCTTCTCGATCCTTTGCATCAACACTTCGATCTTCTCGATTCTTTGTAGCATCCCTTCGACCCTTTTGATCCTTTGCAGTAACACTTCGATCTTCTCGATCCTTTCTAGCCGCACTTCGATCTACTCGATCCTTTGTCATCATAATTCGATCTGCTTAATCCTTTTTACCTCCATGCTACCTGCAATACACATGATCTCTTAGGAGGATGATCAATTCATATCACTTTAGGACATAAGTCCAAGGATGATGCAATCCTCCATCAGTCTGGTCCATGATATCGACCAACTAAATCATCTACAATTGAATGTAGATCTCGACCGCACCCAGTACAGGCCCTATCGTCCATGAGGTCTCATCGTAGACCATCCATACCAATGATATTAGGACCAATCCCAAATGAGTGTTATACTATAGTATATACACTCACGTGTAGGTATACTCTTCCATGCAAGAGTATTGTCTATAGAGCAGATTTCATCCGCAAAAAAAATGTTGGCCCTCATCGTAGAACATCCTTACCACCGAGGTTAGGACCACTCCCAAGTGAGTGTTATACTACGACGTCCATGAGGAATCATCATAGAGAATCCATACCAATGAGGTTAGGACCACTCCCAAGCGAGTGTTATTTTATGGCATTTGTATATGAATGTAGGCATACTCTCCATAAAAGAGTATTGTCTACAGAGCAGGTCTTGACCGCATACCAACGTCAACCCTATCGCCTGTGAGGACTCATCGTAAAGAATCCATACCACTAAGGTTAGGACCACTCTTAAGCAAGTGTTATTCTACGGTATCCAAAACTGAATGTGGGTATTCTCCATGTGAGAGTAATGTTGGTAGAGAAGATCTCAACCACATGTAAATGTTGTCCCTGTCGTCCATGAGGACTCATTGTAGAGCATCCATACCGTTAAGGTTAGGGACACTCTTGAGCGAGTGTTATTCTATGGTATCCACAACTAAATGTGGGTACTCTGCATGCGAGAGTAACATCTATAGGGTCATCCTTATCTATTAAGGACCACTATCATGTACAAAGTGTTATACCTTCCATCGTCAAGAGAAGATACTATCGTCCAAAAGTGAATGTCGGACCTTGTCAGCATCTTCAAGTGTACTTGGCCTATTTCATGCTAGAGCATCTCTGTCATCCCATCATCGGTCTCATTCTCATCATCACTCCCCATTTTCTAGTAGGATCCATGTTATCGACCTACTCCCCCTTTGTATGAGGAGGGTTCATATCTTTGACCTATTCTTCCTTTTCAAGGAGAGTCCATATCTTCGACGTGTTCCTCCTTTCCAACGAGATTCCATATATTTGACTTGTTCTTCCTTTTTGAAGGGAGTGTATATCTTCGACTTGTTTCTCCTTTTTGAGAAGGGTCCATATCTTTGACTTGTTCTTCCTTTCTGAACAGAGTCTATATCTTCGACCTATTTCTCCTTTTTGAGAAGGGTCCATATCTTTGACTTGTTCTTCCTTTCCGAATAGAGTCTATATCTTCGACCTGTTTCTCCTTTTCAAGAAGGGTCCATATATTCACTGTTCCTCCTTGCGAGGAAAGTATGTAGTATCATCATCATTGTTCCTCCTTGCAAGGAAATTATTTTCGAACGACACCAAGCTTGTCACTAAAGCTTGGTCAATATATAGGAAACTTGCTCATCGGTACTCACATAATGGAGTTTTATATATCCATTTAGAACCATATCCTATAGGATTCTTTGTCGTCTTTATGCAAATATGGTTGTCACAAAGAATCACTGTGGTATCCAACTCCATGTCAAATAGTCTTGACATCAATTTTCAAAGCAATATCGCTTCACAACTAGCGTAGCAAGATGCTATGTACCCTGCTTCAGCTGTGCTGAGAGAAACACTGGACTATATCTTACTAAACCATGAGATCATGGTAGATCCCAGGCAATAACATCCACCTAAGTTTCTCTTCTTGTCTATGACACTTCCTGCCCAATCTGAATCCGTTTAGTCATGATCTCTACCATAGTAAAGTTCCAATTCTATCGTACCTTTTAGGTACCTTATCACATGCTTTACAACTATCAAGTGAACCCTTCTAGGATTAACTAGACACTGACTCAAGGTGTTCACAACAAAGCATATATTTGGCCTTGTGTTTGTCAGATACATTAATGACCAAATAATCTATCTATACTGAGTCATATCTACTAACTTTGATGTCTCACTAGACAACAACTTCAGGTCGGTGTCCATGGGTGTGGCCATGGATTTTCAATCGAACATAACAAATCTTCTTAAGATTTACACAACATACTTTCCCTGGTTCGAAAATATTCTTTCTGGGATCTGCCACACTTCCAACCCTAGGAAATAATGCATCAATCCAAGATATTTCATCCTGAATTCTCCAGCTAGCTTCTTCTTGCTTTCTGTAATCTGTTACTCATTTCCCGCCAGAAATAGATCATCTTCATACAACAATAGTATGATAGGTTCATCATCCATAATCTTGAGGTAAAGGTTAGGATCAACTTTACTTTTGGTAAAGCCCAATCTTGTCAAGAAGATATCTATTCTTCCATACCAAGATTTAGGAGCTTTATTTAGTCCATACAGAGCCTTTTTCAACTTATATACATGACTCACTCTGTCTTCGACTTTTAAATCCTTATGGTTGTTCGATGTAAACCTCTTCCTCAACCATGTCATTCAGGAAGGTTGTCTTTACATCCATCTGGTGTATATCCCACTTCATCATGGTATCAAGTGCCATTATGGTTTTGATGGAAGTGTACCTTGCTCCTGGAGCAAATGTCTCTTCATAATCAATTCCCTTTCTCTGAGAGAATCCTCCTTTTATCAACAACATATTTTATCTTGTACTTGGAAGATACCACATTCTTTATTTCTAGTTTGGGTACTATATCCCAAGCATGATTTTGGTATTCTTCCATCATAGCTTCTACCACGAGTTCATCCTATCAGGTCATCGACATATCCCAGCCTTCCACATTCAACTTTGAAGGTTGGAACCCACTTTACTCTTGGCAAATCCTTAGTTCATCAAGAAGCTGTCCATCCCGTCATACCATGTCAAACTCAAAGACCTTTTGTAGTCGCTCCCCCTGAAGCGAAGCATCATCTTACCTATGCATTATGTACCGGAGTGACATGTAGCATCCTCTTCTACTATGTATCCATGTCAGGTTACTAGATACCAAGATCCCTTTATCTTGAACTTTGTCGAAAAGTTCCTCTTACACCCAACTGTGAGCTTGTTGTCTTCTATAGGTAGGTTTCCATCTTCAACCTTGTAGCAAAGGTTAATATATTCATCACTCTAGGAGATCTTCAAGATCTTGGATGTGATTATCTATGGGTGCCTTCTGAGCTCATACAAAGCCTATTCTGCACAGGTGGTTCTTTTCTCAATATATACTTCTGCTTTACTGGAGAAGTGTGTCTGGTCAATAGAGTATGTCATGCCATAGTCTATTCTTTCTGAGACAAACCAAGAACTTTGATTTGTATACTTATTCTTTTAGATCCATATGTAAGACACTACGTACTTCCCTTCAGGTCTCAGAACCATATCCTAGACATCATTCCCCATGATCAAGTGTTACTCTTTGATCATAGCTTCTTCCATAGATGGAACGGTCTATATTAATGATGTCAGTCTACTGTGCCACATAAATAGAGTGTATCTGAGGCCTCTTAATTTGGTTTGGAAGTCCCTCCATACTTTTATTCATCTTGAATTATCTCTCGTGTCCAGGATGGTATTCATCTCTCGAGGTGGATCTACCGCTCTCTTAAACTCATCTGAAGCTCTTTCTTCTGTCACGGTGTCTTTGAACCTGAGAGCTTCAAGTTCATGTTTATTGGAGTGAATATTGAATTGTCATCAATTGTTCTTCGGAACAAGTCTCATCCTTATTTTATTGTAGGCGGTTGTACACGACCTTTCCTACAAGTCAAATGCACCAATTGCATGGTTAGAAACATTTCATAGGACATATGCATAATGACAAATTCTTATACATAAGGATATAATCATGCAACTATTTTAGCTAATATAACATTCATCCATATCTCATAGAAAGTTTCCAGATGCCTTCCATATTTACCATAACATAATTGAGATTGTGCACTAATCCAATATGTCAACAAAGAGGTTTCATTCTAGATAAGTAGCAATGGAGAGTTGTAAAGCACCATGGGCTACTTACCCATAACATGCATATTAGTAGTATACTGTCACTAATGCAAACATTCTATCATGCATAATACACGACATATACATGAAAGACAATTCAAATACTTATATTTGTTTGTTTGGTAGACTCATTCTTGTGCTTTGTCTTCATCTCCTTCTCGATCTACACCTCCTCCTTTGACCAATGATATTGCTTCAATATGATGCTTGCTTGAAAGCTTTTTTGGAATGTTGCTTTCGGTGGACCTAGGGTTTGACAAAGAAACCCTAATTTTGAAAATTAGGTATCTTTAAGATATGATTAGATATAAATATGTTCCTCCTCAAGGTAAGCTTAGCAGCATACTCATTTTCCCAAAACTGTGATGAGAACTGCAAAATATTTGATACCCTAGTTTTCTTCAATTTCTTCTGCAAAATTGTCTGATATTGTTTCTACGGTATCCCCGAGATTACTGCTCCTCTGTGTCTAAAAATTTGTACTATGGTATCCTGGTCTATCTTATTTCCATTCCCATAGGTTATAGCATAATTGGTTTAACCCATTGGGACTTATGTAAATTTTCCCAAGGTGACTTATTTTAGACTGTTCAACATAGCGAACTTGTACAGACTTCCACGTGTCACTGTTTCACCTTCGTGGCATGAAACGTTTACCATATAAAATATAGTCTATGCCCTATTTGGAACATCTTGTCAAATTTCATTTGGACATTTGTAACCGAAGATATAGAAATTCTCCCTACGCCACATGTTTAAGGATGAATCCTAGGAGAGGATGGAACCCTTATTGGGAGGAATCATATCTCCCAGATTATAGCAAATCTGGGGCTGAAATGTTTACACATGGTACATCAGGATATCATATTCGACCTGTAAAAGTTTTGGCTCCAGATCTTTCTCCAATCCCGAGACATAGCGAAAGTCCCAACATGAAAAGTTTTAGTTTTCCAGGGTTTTCAAGCATGAAACTCTAATCTTCAATAGTTGTAGTTGTAGCAGTGTTTCAGCTGCACAAAGACTTCTTTCAGGGTATATCTGATACCATGTTAAGTTTTTAATGGTTATACCATATCTGATAACATTTAGCATTATAACATCATAACCATATGCAAAAGGATCACTGAAAGATAGACAAGTACATCAACACAAAAGAACGCAAAGATTTATCCTGGGAAACCCTCATGGAGAAGAAAAACCAACAAAACTTCTTCCATGTAAGATGTATCAAAAGTACAAGACAAGTCCCGAGACATGTGTGCCTCCCTCTAGCAGATATATATATATCTCTCTTATGCGCTATACACAAGTGAGTGTGTGTTCAAATGAGGAACACATCTCCTCTATTTATACCCTTTTTGTCACTTGAATTTTAACTTAACAAGTCGGCCCCACTTAACTAACTAGGTTGACTTTACTTAGGAAGAATCAATACAATATCACATTATATTCATAAGGGTACTATTGACCCGACTTACAATGGAGGCTTTACCTCATGACTCTATGATCACTAATTACAATAGTAACACCCCAATGGAGGAATAATAACATCTCCCATGGGTTACATTAGTAAAATACATTTAGAATGTCCTTTGAAGTTACAAGATTCAATATTTTCAAAACAGGACTTGAGCCCCAAAATCCATGAGATTGTGACATACACCCTTTTTACTTTTCCATATGGGTGGGTAATGAATATATCTCCTTCAAGTTCTCAAGATTAATGTGGGTTAGAATGCCTAATAGGAGACATTGAAAATTGACCAGTCACATAACGAAATAAACACAAGAAAGTAGATGTGAGAGCACAATCTTCCCATTAGCAAAAGTACGTGAGAAGGTACTGAACTACATTGGCTAATGAGAAAGCATGGTGTGTGTTCACATCAATCATTTGTGTCGTTGTGTGACTTATTGTGTTATCTAGCCGTGTTTTAGCCAATTTGCCTATTTACCCTATAGGGAAACCTAATAATGATATCAGATAATCTATGATCATGTGGCCTATGACCTGCATTCTGCCCAGTTCCCTGTGCTATTTGTGATAGCTCTTGTTGATATATTCAATCTGCTCGAACTTTTTGGCACTACCTTCGCCTGCTCATGGTACTATCTTAGTCTGCCACTAGAGCCCTCGTATCAATTTTTTTTTAAGACTGTAGTGACCATTAAAACAATTGCTCTATTCTCTTGCAACTTTTGAACCTCCCAATCTCACCTATGTCACAGTTTTAAATCTTGTGCAACAACCATTTTCAATGCCACTGTCCAACCCAATCTCATGTAGGTCATAGTTTTGAGACCGAGTCTTTTACATACACTATCATGCTAGAACAAATAAAGTCTAAGAGACCGAGTCTTTTGCAGACACTATCATGCTAGAACATCTTATTACAACTCCCCCATGGGGTATGAACATTTGATATAGTACAACAAAGTTTCCCAGAAGCAAGACTGAAGGTCTTCTAAAGTTCGAACAAGTTATCCTTGTGTGGTTCACCAGGCTCACTTGATAAAAAACCACTAAGTACAATTTAGGTGGTAACATCTGGCTCCAATTGTGGGACACGTGCTCGATCTGGTATTTAAGGCAAGGAGAGGATATGAGAACACCATAATCTCTGGTTTATATACCCTGTGAAAACATCTCAACTTGACAAGAAAACCTCAGTAGCACAAGCTTTATATAAAAACCAAATGAACCATTAAGCTGATTTATTTAAACAAAATAATTGTAACTAACTAGTGAAAAAAAAGTTTTATTATGGCTAAGCACAAAACAGAAACACAGAAAGTAAATGCTCTCTTTTAGGAGCTTATTTTCCTACTCTAAGCATGATATAAAAAGGCTCAAGTGTAATCATAAATCCAATGCAACCACCTAAGTATTTTATTAACATAAAAAAAAGTTTTCTTGTCTTTGGTTACTAGCCAAAGTAAGGACACCTTATTTAGAGAATGCAAACCTGCGTGATGATCCAGAATGGGCGGGCTCGATGGGAAATCATAGGCATGAATAATGTCATAAAAATTCTTCCCAAATTGGTATGTGCTCATGTAGGCTGCTTCTATCCATGACTGGATAGGACTGATATACCAATAAGCATGATGAGGTGGACTGACCATATCATCATACTGATCATCAAGACTTACCGAATGATAACTTGTTGTATAAGCACCAAGCTGCTCCAAATCATAAGGAACCTCTATATGTGAAAAAGATGGCTGAGATTGATATTCCGCTGACTGCATCACATCTGACTTTTCACAATACTGCTTCTCAATGTCTTTATTACTGATACCTTTGTGCGGCTCTGCATGATATGACCTTGGATGATCATGTGAAACTTTATGAATGCTCCTCTTCCATACTAAGATTTTCCCAGGTATCCACACTCCCTTCTATGGATGTATCGTAGATTGGACTTTCACAAATTTTTGAATAGACACTCCCCTTGCTTGAAATATCATGGATGGGATTCTTAATAATATTTTCACAAGTTGGATTATCTATGAAATTCCAATAGTCATCACTCCCATCCATGTCATATGTGGGGGACTCTTCATCCATGGAATCATGCTCCTGCCTATCCATGTCTTCCTTGTTGGTATCACATCCTAAGATATAACTACCCTCCTCCTGTTCATAATAATCATCCTTCAAAGTTTTGGTTTCAAAGATATTACAAGAAGTTAATCCTTCCAAAATTTCATCCCTAAGTGATGAACATAGAGGAGTGTCATGATACACATCATAAATTTCTTCATAAGTGTCGATCTCTGTAATGGTTTCCTCATGAGGGCTTTCTGGAAAAATATTATCATTGCAAAAAACTTGAGAAAATCTCAAATCTTCAATGTTTTCAGTTATGGTGTCATGAGGAGAGTCTTCAACAATGTGTTCAATCATGGGTTCCTTGTGAAGCTCTTCAATAGGATCATCCTGAGTGTCCTCATCTATAATGGAAATCATGGGATCCTTTGGCTCATTTAGGTAGGTGAGGGTCCTTTCTACAACCGTCATCATATCTCCCTCACCATCATGCCACCTCTCAAAAAACATAGCAGATAAGTCTTCATGGGAGGTAATGCATTTATCAGGAAGACCACAAAGCCATGTCGAAGCCTTCCTTTTCAAAGAATGAGCAAAGATTCACATCACATTATCCCTATGAAGTATGTTGAGTTTTGTCACAAATGTAAAAATAAATATGATGTGACAGATAGCTGAATCACCATTTCCATAAAAATTCGGAGCCTGAGAATATCTTTCATCTTGGAGATATGGTTCATAATTAGGAAAGCCTGGGATGCCCAAGAAATCGATGGCAGGATATACACTAGAAACTAGAGTACCATAATCTTCATCATCCATAACGGCTTATCAGTAGCATATATCAACCATGTATTTTGTACTGAACCGGAGCAGCCAAATAATGAACATTTGAAGTTTTAGTATGTTGTATGAGCTCATCTACACACAACAAGTCTCAACAAAATTATGAGAGAGCAGGGTTTTATCCCTTCAATGGAGTTGCCATGTGAAAAAGAAAAATAAGCATTTATAAATCTTTTCACAAAAATTATTTTTTGCTTTTCTTTGTAAAAATAAAAACTGAAAAAAGTCAATGGGGTCGCTAGATGAAAATTAAAGATCTACTCTAAGCATTCACCAAACAAAGCAAAAACAAAATGGAAGAAAAAAAAAGTCGTACTTGGGAATAAAAAGATTTATCCCTGGCAACAACGCCAAAAAGTGTTGCCACCTTTCACACACCTGGGTTACATGGCAGAAATATTCAAGCCACTCGGTGTGTCCTTGGGGGCAAGTCTCGTGTCAAGGCTGTCACCTTGTTCTGGACTCCTCCGTTCAGGCTAACTCCCAACGAAGCCAAGGGGGGTAGACCCTATTAAATTACTAAGGCTAATTACTTAGTGTGATGGTGTTATATTGATTAAGTTGTTTAGGAGTTGTTTGAAATTAACCAGTGGAAACAAAAGATAACAATATGCAAGATTTAAAGCATATAAGCACATTAATGACACTTAATATATATATAATCGAAAGAATTGATCAAATAAATCACCAGTTCCTTAAATGGAGTCAACAGAGAAAATAATGTGCTTGCATGCGCTTGAAAGAATGTTTTGCAAATGTCTTTTGGTAGATTTTAAATTAATGTGGAATGTGAATGAATTAAATTAGGCGAAAAGGGGACTCCAGATATACCCGAGGGGTACTTGGAGTATGTCCAAAAGTGAAATTTCACGGCTACCCGCAAGGTGTTTGTGGGCTGGAATAGAGTCTCGGAGACTATTGTTCATAACACACCCGTCAGGGTGTGACAGAGATCGATGCCTCGAGGTCACTTTCTAGTTGTTCCCACTCCTTTGGGTATTTTGCCACCGTTTACAGTTCGTTCGGGGCGTTGGATTTTCGCCTGATGGTTTGCCAATTTGGGAGGTGAAGACTAATTAATCTAGTCACTCAAGTGCATTTGATGTAGCTTGACTGATAGGATGAACCAAAGCCAAGTACAGAGCATACACACTGGAGCCTTTGTTGTTTTTAGTAAATTTTAAAAGAGGTGTTCTTATTAAAAAGAAAACCCTCCAGGAACCTCTTTCGGTCCAAGTGGACCTCAATCGGGGAATCAAGGAGGGGCTGATTTTATTATGATTACTATAAAAAATGATGATAGAAGATGAAGCATAAATAGATAAGCAAACCACAATTTTCTAATTAGACTACCACAACCCTTTCTTCACCTTTCGACTCAAAAGGAGGCTCGTGGGGTAATTATTAAAATTACTTTGAAACCACCAGATATGGAATATGAAAGTGATTATAAGTCAAAGTATACTACCCTGCAGATTAGAACTACACTAGATTGAAAAAAGATAAACAAAAAGTAAAAAATGACAAGGACGCAAACCCCCCCAAGGGGGATGGTGAACAGGCTCGAAAGAGCCTATTCGAAGAGATTTTTATTTTTATTAGCAGCAATTACAATATCAGAAAACTGAAATTAATCCACTTGGTCCTTATATGGAATGAGGTCAAAGTTTTACAAATTGCAAAAAATTGAAATTTTGGGAAGACGGACCCCCTGGGGGGTTTCAAATGGTCCAAAAATGCTTTCCGGATAGCGCCTCCTCCTCTTTTCTGTTACACCTACTAAAAACCAGCAATCTTATCACAGTCAAATATGCCAAAAAGTACTTTGAAAGTACTTTTGGATGAACAAACTTTTTACCCAAAAATTCTAAGTTAAAACTAGTTTTTTTAAAGAAGTGGAAAAAGAACCAAGGAAAGCAAGCTTTCCTTGGGATCTTGGCATGCTTTGGGGGAAGCAAATATGAAGCACTAAAATTTCTGAATATAAATTTTAGATTCTAAGGAAACAACCATGCATTCAACAAGCTTTAGATCTACTTTCACAGCCTTGAAAAATGACAATTTTCCCTAAAACTAGATCTAGAACACTTGTAAATTTTCTTTTAGGAATGAGATCTAGTTTATGAGCCTTAAGGAAGCAAGATCTATGTAAAATAAACTCTGAAATTGATAGAACTAAACAATTTAAAAACTGCAAACAAGTAACGGGACTGATTTTAGAAAAATTTGAAGGAGGAAGAGGAAAAGAAGAGCATTTGTTGCTAGAAGCCTTGAAGATCAACCGTGGAGCTTTCCGATGGAATGTCGAGGGACTATGCCCTTGAATGGTTTTGGAGACAGTGAAAAAGCAAACTGGATAAGCATCCTCTGCAAGCTAGGAACCTGCAATTGAATCCAAAGACTTGCCAAAATACTTGTGAGATCCGGTTGATACATACATAGAGATTTCATAATAACATGCATATAAACTTATAAAACATGCTGAATCTAGATCTCTTAACATGCATCAAAAAGGAAAGAGATGGCCAATAAACTTATTAACAAACTCCTTTCCTATCAAGATTATAATAAACTTATTATCAATCTTAGCAATGAATCCACAAATAATCAGCAAAATATGAACATAGATACAGGTTACCTCAGTAAAACATGGCAATGCTCATCCACACATACAATGACATGACACCATCTTGCTTCCAAAGCTTCACTTTATTCCAATAGCAAAAGATATTACATAGTATTACAACAATAATGGCTCCTCAATCCAACTCTAACTCCCTCGGAAAGGAGGGAGCCATGCTTTATTTATACACAAAATTGAAACCCCAGCCCAAAGGGGGTGCAAATCCCAAGGAGATAGACCACTGCAGCTAAAGGAGAGTCCATCAATGCCTGATCTGAAGCTGAACTGAGATTCTACTGAGTCTGAATGTCAATCGGGGGTTTGATTGAGCTGACACATCGACCTGCTGAGTGAATCATGAACCACAGAGCTCCCAGAAGAGCCCACACGTGTGGAGGAGAGAGAGAGGGCGCAATTCCCCATAAAGGAGGCTGAAGTTCAACTCTGGATCTTCCTTGATCACCTCCTTCAGTCAAGGATTTGTCAGATCCAGTCAATCTAGTTCCGATGAGACTGATTTCAATCAAATCGGTCGAGAATCCACTGATCTAGGATTTTGGATTTGCTCCATTATTCATCAATTTATTAAATAAAATAATTTATAATTGATTTTTTGGGGCTTTCTGACCTGAGTGATGGAAAATCACTCAAAACCTGGAAAAAGTGGGTCTATAGGTTTACATGGCGATCTTAGCTTGAAAATGAGCACCCCCATGATTGAAACTGATTATTTGGCCCACTTTTATTACAAAACCAATTTTTCCAATTATATTATTAAAAAATAGCCTATGTTTTTGTGGAAAATTTAAAATTTAAAAAACTTAAAAAATTAAAAAAATAAAAAACCTAGGGGGACTTAGACATGTTCATATGACTCGACCATGATTCCTAGCATGTTTATACATTGACACATAGACTCTAATAACCTAAGTAGGCCTAAATGCCAAGCCGACCACCCCAACTTTGGAGGTATTGAGTGAAAAACTCAGAAATTATCAGTCATTTATTCAACAACCAATAATAACCAAGGGAAAAAACACCCTGGGCTGATCGGATTGACAAATAAAGTCTAAGAGACCGAGTCTTTTACAGACACTATCATGCTAGAACATCTTATTACAACTCCCCCATGGGGTATGAACATGTGATATAGTACAACAAAGTTTCCCAGAAGCAAGACTGAAGGTCTTCTGAAGTTCGAACAAGTTATCCTTGTTCGGTTCATCAGGATCACTTGATAAAAAACCACTAAGTACCAATAACACTTCTAACCCTTCTAACTACTGCACAATTATGGTCAACCCCCTCATGGGCAAGCTTTTTGGGAGTATGATAGAGAGGAGAATCAATAGATGGGCAGAATATGAGGGAAAAAGAGAAAAAGGGCAAGGGGGTTTTATGCCTAAGTACTCTACTATCGACCATTGTATCACCCTTAGACATTTAATAGAGAAAATATGGGACAAACAAGGTGGGCCAGCATATTGTTGTTTTGTGGACTTTAAGAAAGCTTTTGATACAGTGCCAAGAGACAAACTTTGGAACATAATAGAAGAGTTGGGTATCCCAGATGGCTATAGAGCAGCAGTACACAGGCTTTATGAAAAAGTTCGTGCTAAAATCAGAATAGGCGAGGGAATGTCCGAATGTTTCAGTATCGATATTGGTGTTAAGTAGGTTTGTCCTTTATCCCCAATGTTGTTTGGTTTATATATTGATAAGTTAGAAGCTTGGTTGAGAAAAACAGACGCGGAGGGTGTCCACATATGTGGTAAATCTACTTTTGTATGTAGATGACCTTATTCTAATTTCGCAAACAACGCATGGTTTAAAAGAGCACTTAAGAACCCTAGAACACTTATGTTAGGAGGTCGGGATGCAAGTGAACATTTCCAAGACCAAAATCATGGTCTTCTCCTTAAGTAGAAAAGACAAACCAACCACCTTCCTCTTTGAAGGTAACCCATTGGAGATAGTGAAGGAATACAAATATCTTGGGATTGACTTCCACTATAAGCTCAGTTGGGAGACTTGTAGGGTGAAAAGGGTGCAGGGAGAATGGTAGGCCTCATTCTCGCTTCAAAAAAGGTGTAGAAAAGCAGAACTTTGGGATTGGAAAACGAAAAAGACCCTCTTTGGTTTGCTGGCCACTTCGGTTGTTCTTTATGGCTGTGAAGTCTGGGGAAGCAACATGTCAAATTGCAGATGGAGACAACTACAAATAATCCAGAAACAATTAATTACTAGCAATCTCAAAGTTAAAGCCACAATACCGTACAGAATACTTTTAGCTGAAGCAGGTGCTTTCCCTCTAGAGGCAACAACAATAACCAAGCTAATAAGCTATATAAAGAGGGCTGAGAACATGGAGAATCAACGCTGGCCCAAGGTAACTGTGGAGGAGGAGTTAGGCCGTAGAAGGAAAACTTGGATGAAACAAAACAAAAAATGGCTAAGTAAGTGGAACATCAAGCTTCATGAATGTCCTAGCACCAAGAAAGAAATAAAAAATTTCGTAACTGAAAAATTCAAGATTGCCATGTGGACCAATCACAAGGGGCGTAAAAAAGACCACTACATCAAAGAGTTTAACCCAAATTGCAATCATGGTGAGAAAACATATTTAAGGGCTGCCATCAAAGGAAAGGAAAAGCTGTAAGTAGCGCAGTTGAGGATGGGTTCACACCACCTTAGATGTGAGACAGGTAGGTGGAAGGTGCCTAAGGAAGAGTGGGAAGAGAGAACCTGTGTTTTCTGCAATAAAGGTGTGGTGGAAACAGAAAGACACTTTATTATGGAATGTGCAGCCTACGAGGATATATGCATTCAATATGAGGACAGTTTAAGGGCCGCCAACATGCATCATCTCTTTGAAGAAGATAAGATCAATCAGATTGCAAGTCTTCTAGTGAAGCTTTGCAACATAAGATCCGTCATGGAAAAGAGTTTGGAGAAGAGATAGGGCTTTGTTCTTTTTGGTCCCATAGGCTGCTTAGCCTCGGGGACGTTATTAAAAGCATTCATTCATTCATTCATGCTAAACCCACCTTGTTCGTGCTTTGATTTGCAATGAAGGCTTGTGATTTGATACGCATTGTGGATAAGAGATGCTCCTACTCTATTATGCACCGGTAATTTTCTATTTCTTCCTTCGTCATCCTCGAGAATCTAGACTCGAGTGAGTATTAACTGTTATTGCTGTAAACTGCTGAGTTTAAAATCAAGAAAGAAGGACAAATTAATTATTTTCGGTGATGGTTGGTGAGCATGGTAGGATTTTTTAAGAATTGTTGTTGTTGTTTTTTATTGAAGTTGAGGAGAACCTCCTCCTGCTAGGGTTCCACTGGGTTATTTTTTTTTACTGGGGGAATCGGTAACTGGGCGGTTTTGGTACTCGCATGACACGGGGTCCATTCCCGTCGGTTGTTACTATAACCCAAGTGCGTCCACACAGCCCGCAAGCATGGGGCATAGATAAGTTAGGGTGAGATTTGAACTTGATACCTCCTTTACAACATTCCTTCATTTACACGGCACTTGCCAGTCAGTCTACACCCTTGCAGGCTGGGTTCCATGGGGTTATTTAAATTTGGTGTTTTCTGTTTTATTTGGAGTGCGAAGTGCACAAGACAGTGATTGAGAGGAGGAAGGTCTTCTCTTTTTGAAATCATCATTGTTATCATAAAAGTATTCACACAAGCACAATATCTCACAATATCCGAGGATGTCTCAGCCACCAGCTTGAGGATATGTAGCCTTAAATTAAGGTTGGAGGTGTGGATGGAGGACTCATGTCAAATAATGTTTTATTATATAAAAGTATATATGGATAAAAGTAAACATCTGCTCTAGGTGAAATATTGGACTGTCCTCAATATTATAAGGGGTTAATTAGAAAAGAAAAAAAAATATATGTATGAGTTTTATGTTGAATTTTTAGCATTAACATAAATAATTAAAAATTTGCAAATAACAAATGACAAGTGCATTAAAAATCACATTCATCACATCAACACAATGGACACAAGAGTTTTTCACTGGGGAAACCTTCAAAGGACAAAAACCCCAAAAAGCATTAGTAGCTCATCTCATAAATGAGATGACTTAGAAATTCTTTAAAAAGTTCTTCAAACCCCAATCTGGGTTTAACCACAGTTACAAAGAAATCTTCATAGAAAAAATCAGAACAAGAGTTTCAAACCCTAGTTACCCAAAAATTCCAGATCTGCCCAAAATTTTAAGACAGGTTGCCCGAAATTTTCTGTCACTGCCCGTGACTGTTCCTCTGCCCCAGGTTTGCCTGAAATCCAAATTTGTTTGTTCCTTAGCACTTATTAGTCTGCTCGAATTTATTCCTCCTTTCCCTGCTCTTCCCAAGTCTTATGTTAACTGCCTAGAGGGAAGATCTCCTCTGCTGAGAGGTTAATAGACTGGCCAAAGTCTGTTGGGCAACCCGAGCTTAAGGGCCAAGTCGTCTGTCTACTAGCCGTAGCAGATCTGGGCCATCCTTAGCCCTAAGGGGCTTAGCTAGGGTGCCCAGAAGCCCTTAACAGGCTACCCGGGGCCCTGCTAGAGCTAATGGTGGGTGGTTGTGAGCTGGAATGGGAAACCCAAGAAAAACTAAGGCATGCCCGTAACTATGTCAAGCAAACCGAGCCCTGCCTGAGGGAAATAGAGGGCAGTTGTGGAGGAAGAAGACGTGTTGAGAGGACTATCAACCTGCTTGTGAAAATATGTAGCTGCCTGAGATCTGGAGATGAGAGTGACTGCTGAAGATGAGGGTTTAATAAACCCTGAGACAGAAAAACGAAGAAACCCTAGCTGAGGGTTTTGCTAATAGATCTCCAGAAGCAGCAGTACCTCTATGGGCAAGTGGATGTGTAATAATGAAATGACTTGAGCTTCTTTTATAATATTCAGTTACGTGTAAGTGGGCCAAAATTAGGAAAGATAAAATAATAATATTTTATTCTTTTCCAAATTTCACTTTTACCTTTTTACCAAAAAGGTAATTTTAGTAACTTTGACTTATACCCAAAAAGTCCTTATGTAACTTGACTTTCACCTATGCTTTTTTTCCTGTGGTCAAAAAGTCCTTATGTATTTTGACTTTTGACTTTAACCTTTTTCCAAGTACCCCTGTGGTCATCACCTATGATCTTTTCTATTCCAAAAGTACATCATCATAAACTAAGAGAGTTACTAATGCTTTTATCTCACACTTTGTGTGACACCTAGATCAGGTACTACGGTAACTTAACCAAGGGTATCTAATCCTTGGAGAATTACACAAAGCCCATAGATCAAGGGTCAGAGTGTCACACATGCCTAGAACCAGTCTAGGGCTTACAGTGCCTTCCTAGTAACAGACTAGGTGCCTCAGCCATGGGATGCATAATTTAACCCTAGGTCAAATACTTGGCAATAGACCAAGCGCCTCCATTCTCCCAGAGAATGCCTACTCAGAACTAAGATGAGTCTACCAGTACTAGACTGGTCCACATCATGGTCCCAGACCAGATGTCTACCATTCAACAGAATGGTCACTCAACACTAGGTTGAGTCTACCCAGGGCAGAACTGGGTCTATATCATGGTCCCAAACCAGATATCTACCATTCAACAAAATGGTCACTCAACATTGGGTTGAGTCTTCATCATGGTCCCGGACCAGGTGGCCCCATTGTCCTAAGAGAATGGCTTTAGATGCTACTCATAAAAATAAACATTTTATACATAGATAGCTATTGGGTTTCCTTTATATTAAAATTTGTTATTAAATGCACCCAAGGAGGTTAGTATGTTGGGTTGTAAGTAAAATTGTAAAAATGAATAGCTACATCAATGTACCAAAGGGAAATGTCCATGAGAATGGCAATCGGGTTAAGTTTACAAAAGAATTTAAAGAATAGATTAGAGCAAGAAAAGGGATAGGAAATTTAAAGTCCTTTCATAATGGTGTAGTTGTGGACTCTATTATA
>LPNX011150098.1:100692-117487 GCA_001517045.1 Pseudotsuga menziesii
TATTTAGATAACAACTTATTTATGGTGGTGGTAGGTGATTGATCTATTCATAAATTGATCTCATAGCTACTAGGGTTGTAAAATTATATTCATATAGTTATAGAGGAAATGGTTGATATGTTTATCACTATTGCTGGAGCTTTAGTCATAAATAACTCAGAAAACACCAATGAAATGGATCAGACTATGATAAATACCTCTGCTTAGAAATATTCATGCTAATTTCACATGCACGATAAAGGAATACAAATATGTGTGTAACTAGTGAAATTATTCTAGAAAGGTTAAGCATACAATGAAATATGCATACTAGATTTGAAAGGGGTGAAATAAGTTGGAGTATAGAGTTTAAAGGGTTGTAAACATTGCCTTGAGGTTGGGTAGTTTAACAACAAGGTGCAATTGTAAATTAATAAAACTTTTTGTATGTTGGAAAATATTTCTTTAGAAGATAAAATGAGCAAGTGGAAATAGAATCAATAAGTTAGTCGTAGGAAGCTTACAAAATTATGTCATGATATTTTAAATGGATCCAAAATTAGGTAACCTATTAAATTCCTTATGAATGGAGTTTATATAGTAGTCAAGTGGAAAGAATGACGATAAATGATCCATATGTTTACATAATGCATTCAAGATAAATTGGTTTATGAGTAAAATATTATGTTTGTATATAAATTGATTATGTGTACATTATGAATTGAAGATGAAGTGGTTATGATCAATGTATCATGTTTGTGAGTAATGAGTCCTTATGCTTTGTATAATTAAGGGATGTAAGGTATTGCATATTGTATGGCGAAGTGAGTTATGTCAATATATTTGGGTAGAGCAAAGTAATGAGTGGAGTTAATTGCTTTAGGTCTTGGGCATAAATGAGTTCTTGGGTTGCCCAAGATTGCAAAAGGACTAAACAACTTAAAACTTGATGCATAAAATGATAGGTTTTATTTTAACTTTGAGACAAAGTTTCTTTAATACCCCATTTAGGGATAGATAAAGTAATTGAATTAAACCATTATGTATAAATTGAAATGACGACTCAATACTAAGGTATAATGGCTAGTGTCTTTGTATAAACTAGCATGGCATGGTTAATCTATGAGGATCTAAAATCAAGAATAGTTATAGTCCCAATACTGCAACCTGGGAGGACACATTGGAAATACATAGACAATATACATACTTATTCTATAACTTCAGGACAAAGTTTCCTGAAATAGGGGTGTATGTAACACCCTGTTTTTACCCTGTCACTTAAGATTAAAATAACTATTATTTGAGGGCATTCTATGACGAATGACTTGACTATTTATTTATTTGAGATCTAAAAACTTTGTATGGACATATTTTTTAAGGCATCCGGTTTCAGATGACTTGAACATGTGTGTAGCAATGAATTACTGATGAGATATGACCCAAGACGAATTATCTAACATGTTGATTATGAGGAGTAAATTATGATTATGAAAATGATGTCAACATTTGGTCAATTGTGAATGAAGTTATATTATTATTTTAATTGTGAATGAAAAATCATGTGAAGTTATCAACAAGGATTTAAAGTGGTATAATTTTTTATAGTAATGAATGGTTGACAAATGTTATGTAGCATGTACTATGATGGCATGTCAAGTGTGACAGGAAATGAAGGTACGTGAAACACAAGAAAGAATCAGTATGCAAAGACTCCAGCAAAGTCGATGACTATGGATGGTGATACCAATCTTGTTTGTAAAATTGTGATATGTTTGATGCACTGGCATGCATGGGGTCTTAATGAGTTGAGAAACCTTGACACTTGAGGTCGATTGATGATTATGTTATGGTTGAAATATTATTTATGAGATTTGATGCATGAGTTGCTATATGTGCAGGTGATGGGATACAATTGTTAATTGACCCACATCAAGTGACGGGGCTGAAAAATTGTACGTGTAATCCTAGCAAATGAGCAACGCGATGAGATTTGAATAGAGTGAGGAAAAATCCAACTCATAAGATGCGTGTGTCATGAGGGTAGGTCATGAGTCAGTCACTCACGAAGACTATACTAGAGGGTGTGCAATAAGGATTCAGTCTTATTCCCGAGGAACAACCTGGCACTTCCTAGGGTAGGCGAATTGAGGTAACATTGGCTCAGTTGTCATAACCAACTCCCCGCCTGTGGGAATTATCAGAAGGGCACGCGAGAAGCATAACACCTTGATAATCCTAGTCACGACGAGAATGCGACGGTAATCAACATCAATTTTGAATCGGGGGTATTAATAAAATGTTTAGAAATATTTTTTATAAAATTCTAAGTAAGTTAATAAATAAATAAAAATAAATAATAATAATAATAATAAATGAATAAAATAAAATAAAACAAAATCTATATATATAATGAAGGTAAATAAAACTAAAATCAAGAAATCAGTTAAAAGAGTGAATTAAGGAAACTTCAACTAAAGTAAAATCCCAACTAATCGAAAAAGAACCAAAGAACCTATGATAACTAAAAGGGGGTGGGTAATTCAATTAATTAATTAAATAATTAAGTAAAGAAAGAGTTAGCTAAAGGTGGTGCATGGAATGCAATGTTATTAATGGAAGGGTTAATAAAAAATGAAGGAAAGGAAGAACTATGGATCTTCTTCTTTGGTCCTGACATACTTTTGAGCCCAAACCGATTTGGTGGCTTTGAAGCGACCTTGGAAGAGTGTGGTTCAATACAACGTGAGTGGGGTTGGGAGATTCCTGGCAGCATCCTGGCGTTGTATTTTTGTTGCTAGCCATGAATTGTCAGCCCTGTCGAGCTCGTGGGTCCTGAGGGAAGGAGAGTACTCGTCAGGGAATGGAAGAGAGGAAACCAGCGGGTTCATTGTGATTGACAATATGTTTGGAGCATGCAACGAATATTTTAGTAGCGAACAAGTCTCGAAGCACTAGCAGATCCTGGTGATTTCGCAAGAGATTACGACGGGGATTTCAACAACAAAACATCCTTCGGTAGCACTAGAAAATATCGACAATTTTACAGGCCAGATGTATGTTTGTGAATTATGTTGTTTATTTTTCTTGTAGTTATCTAAGTAAAATTCATTTGGTTAAATGATTTCAAGTTGGACTGTATTCTAATTGTTTATAGTTGTAACAAGCACCTCTCGGATATATATATATACTTGCTTGTATTAAGCTTTAAGATAATAATAAAAATTAGGGTTCTTAGTCTAATTTGATCTAGATTTTATGATATTCATGCATACTAGTGTTTAGTATTTCTCCAGACCCCTTGAAGGTTCGTTACACATGGTACATAGCATGGTTCAAATGCTTTGACCTGGGGATCACAGTTGTTTCGTCATGTCTACACTAGATCTAGAAATGAAAATTAGGTTTATGGAAAATTCTTGAAGATCAAAAATTTTTAAATTATAAATATGCATATGTGCAAATTTTCGGAGTTCTCAATGTAGATATGAATGTACATGGAAATTCGTGAAGTCTGCAACACTAAGTAAACTATAGATTTTTATGTGAACTGTGGGATGTTGAAATTTTATAAATATGCAAAATAAACAAAAATATGTTAAACCTAAGTTACCTATTCCCTTTGCAATTCGGTAAGGAATCAAATACATAAATTGATATAGATTAAAATAAAAAATAAAAAAGAGGAATATGTATGAGTTTACACATTCTAGTAGCATTTTGGTTGTGAAAGAGGAGCTTGAATTGGACAATTTGTTGTGTGGTTTTGACACCACAACAAATCAAAATCAATCAAGAGGTAAAGCATTTAATTTCTCATTTTCCTCGAGGATCATCATCAATTGTAACTTACAAACTCCGTTATTGTAAGTTCACTTGCAAATAGTTTTCTAGTGAGTTGAAATTGCATTGTAACTTACAAACTGTGTTATTGTAAGTTCACTTGCAAATTGTTTTCCGAGTTGAAATTGCATTGTAAACGGATGCACTTTCAGTTGAACCTGACACCCTTCCATTTTTTAAGTCAATTGCTTTAATTGTTAAGTCGTCTATGTAAAAGAGTGGAGTTGCAAGAATCACTTTGACAACACTATTGTGATTGACAAGAGCACACTAACTCATATTCGAGATTGTGTAAACGAAACACAAAACACTCTTGAGTTTCTATCGCTTGAGTCGTAGCCTGTATGCGAAGAAAATCATTATGAACTTGTTCATGTTTAGAACAATCCTCTTTATTATTCTATTCCACAACCTGCATAGATTGATGTCACTTCAGAATCAGATAAGAAAATCAGTGGCACCCCATCAAAAGTGAAAGAAAATGAAGATGAAGACATGCATATAGAGGTTATGTTTGTTCCTCCCAAGCCCATCATTAGACCATGGGAAGATATCATCCACAATAAGCACAAAACCTGTCTTGGATATGACAAGGAAGTGATCGTTCACATTCCTCTTTTCTCTAAGCCTATCCAATTTCAGAGTGTTAGACTCATCAATGCGATTTCATCTTCATCCACTCCAGTTCAGAGTTTGACATGCCAATACTATGATTGAGTTTGCCACATTCCAACGTGTTACTTGAAAGTAACACGTTTTTTAAATTTATTTCTCATTTTTCGTGGGGGTGGGGTCTATTAAAATTATGCAGTGTGGGTACTCATTGGATGTAGATGCGGAATTCAATTATGCATCCAATGAGTGCCCCCAATTGAAATTTGAGTAAAACCACTGGGAGATAAGTTGAAAATACAAAAACAAAAAGTAGTTTTTTGTGTATTCTCATTCAAAATTTATAATATTACTTTATTATTTTGACTGTTATTTTATTATTTTCCTTAGGGGGACCATTTCAGACCTCAACTTTCCTCTAACGCCACCTAAAACTCAATTTAACATGAAAAATTATATCAATGCCATAGACCAACTTAAATGGTAAGGTACCAATTGTTCTTTTGGTACTCACTCTATTAAACCAAAGTGCATATCTAAGTTATGAATCCCACGGCTCCTTGTTCTTTATCAAGTTCTTCCTTGTAATATTCATTACATTTTTTTGTTAGATGATTGTGCTAGACCATATCCTTGATCATAATAGTCAGTGGAGTAGCCAAGGGTGATGTACGTGTGAAAAATGAAAAATTTATTTTTGGCTAAAAGCCTAAGAATTATTTGTTACCCCTACCAAGGATAATTATTTCTAGAGATGATAATTTCCTCCAAATTTATTTATCTCAACCCCTATCATTATCGAGGAATAGATTAAACCCAGTTGGTAAAATAAGAATCCAATTATGTTGTACATTGGAAGTTGAACGGATCTCTCCAATAAAATGTAATCCCCATTGTTATAAAGGATCTTAAATTTTGATAGGCTTCAAAGGTAAAGTGAAGATATATTTTTTTACTTGCAAAGAATTGACATTCTCTACAAGGAATGGCTACTTTATTAACTTGGGTGAATAGAACTAACCAATAACAACCCTACCTCAAGATTTTATGTGTAGTAGCTCTACAACATAGTGACCCACAGGTGTGTATGTGTTTCTCTATGATTTCATTAGCATTCTCTTAAGTGACACCATTCAACAAGATACCATTCAAATATTTTCCATACATGGTCACATCCAAGATAAAATATTAAATAATTTTAATCTTCAAAGATCTCTTTTGATCTTTGTCCATTTCCATAGGACATAACAAGTTCAAAAGGTAGTGCACAAATTTGTACCATGAAAACTATAAGTATTCAAATTTAAATTGGTGAGGTGTTAAGAAACAAATTCCCCAAAAGAGCATGGAAAGAGCATAAAGAGACCAGAAAGAGTAATCCATGCCTTAATAATGAATAAAATAGATGAATAGCAAGCTTCTCCGAGGGGGAAACCTCTATATACAATGTATTAAGTACATAAGACAAGACAAGATGAGATTATTAAAACGAAAAGGTCTCCTTCCTATATATAGGAGACAACGAGGTACAATTACAAGTAATGGAACCAAGCCAACATAACTAATATAATTATTACTAATGACAATTACCACTAATATACCCAAGATGACATCAAAATATGTAATGAGCCACAATATAGGGGGTAATGTGCCAACATTTAGGGCTTAAAATGCCCCTCTCCTTTAGACAAGTGTTGTCCTTAATGCCCATCTCTCATGCTCTCACTCTCTTTCTCTCTCTTGCTTTCATTTTGCTCTCATTCTGTGAGATTACTGTAATTTCTAGCCATTGGGCATTTTTAATAAAATATTTGGAGGATATCTTGTGTTGTTTCATGGCGAATTGCTCCCGCTTTCTCAAGTTTTTCAAGTACAAGTGAGGCCAAAGAGGCAAACTGGTTTTCCTTGGTAAGATCTTCTTAGTTTGTGAAGATCTTATGAGTTTTTCTCTCTTGCATTCAAGAACTTCAAGCATTTATTGGTTGAATGGTTTGATTTCTTTAATCATTGTGAGAATCTCACGTCTCCTTGTGTTTGTTTAGCTTATCTTTCAAGTTGCAGGTATCCGAATTGAAGAGTGAGATTCTTTGGTTAGATGCCCCACTTGTTTAGCCATTTGAAGAGCAAAGAGCACACTAACTCCTTCAAAAACAAAATCTGCATTTTTCTTTATATTTATTTGCATCTTCAAGTCTAGTTTAAATCATCATTTTACAAGTTATTTGAAGCCATTGATTCTATAATTTTTATTACATATATTGAGCAAATTTTTACACTTGTATGCAAGGTGTCCCAAAGTGATTTTGGGCATCTTTTACCACTTTTTTCTTGCTGTTTTTTTACAGGTTTAGGGTATTACAAGGGGAAACTCTGTCAAAATTTGGGCAGAAAATAGTGCAAGGAACCCCCAAGGGTCACCACTTCAAAACCCATTGTCTCAAAGTGGTCAAATCCTCTTTCTCTTTCTCATTTTTCTTTATCTAAAGGTGCTAAAATTAATGTCATTGACATAAGTCCAGGAGAGTCTCTTGGACTTGATTGTTTGTTTGATATTCAAAGTTATATTTGAGGTAAATATTTTGGCCATCCCTTGCATGCAAAGGAATTTGGGTTTTTCCACCCTTGTGTTGCAAAGTGAAGAGGGGATAGGGTTTGTTATTTTCCATTATTTACTTTTAATTGTTTGCCCCATCTCTTCTTTAGGAAGAGAGTTGTATGGATAAGTTTGCATTTGTTATTCTTTGAAATTTTCCATCCATTGCATGCAAAGGAAGTTGGGTTTTCCCACCCTTGCATAGCAATTGAAGAAGGGATAGAGTAATTAGTTTTCATATCCGCAAGTTTATTTTTTGCCCCATCCTTTCCATTTGGAAAGTGGATTGAGTGATTAGGATTAGTTTTTTTTTTAGCTCTTTTTTTTCCCCGCACCTTATAAGTGATTTGTCTTTTCCATCCTTGCAATATCGTGTTGGCTAGCATTTTTATTTCAAGTATTTGCTTATTTCCTTTTGCCCGCACCTCACAATCGAGTAGGCTCTACCCCCATTGTGATATCGCGCTTGGCTTGTTTTGTTTAATTTTTGCTTTAAGGATAAAATTTACTACAAGCCTCATTTTTTGCCCTGTATCCTCTCCCCCCACCGGTTCGACTGATCTAGGGTGAGGAGAAAGGGCAAATATTTGTGTTGGTTAGTTTAATAGGCACCCAGATAAGTATCTTCATTAGAAAGGAGAAAAAGAGGCTTGACCTATGGAGCTAGCGGGGTAGAGGTCATAGGGGGCTTCATGGCACTTTGTGTCCTCTAGTTGAGCACCCAACAAGTTTCGAGTTTGACCCATGGAGCTAGGTGGGAACCTTGTGTTCCCATGTTGAGCACCCACCATTATCCCTTTAATCGAAGGAGATAGTCTCTTGGGGTAGACATCTATAATAGTTCATTTCTTTGCAACAAACACCTTAATTTCCTAAGTCAAATAGAGACAAAAAATTTACTAAATCTTACAGGACCACTTGCATAACATTGTTACAATCATTTACATTTCTCTACTTTACAATCACTTAATTTTAACTTACTCATTTATTGGAAGTCTTCATGTTCTTGTATATTTGTTAAAGTAAATGAGTTGATGCTTTAGGAAAAATATTTGAAGTTGATTATTGTGACTCCATAGCTCGAGTACAGACAACACTGGTCATTTTGATTATTTGATTGTTTCTCTCTTGCATACATTACTGGTTGATTGTTAAAGGATTTGCTTGTCGTTTGAAAATGTTGCATTTCTGCATGATTGATTGCCATAAAGTTTAAATTAGTTTATTCATCTTTTAACTCCTAAAACACAACCTTTGAAACATAGTAAATAATGACTACCCCCCTGGGCTTTTTAGAAATTGGGTCTAAACAGAGGAGTTAGGAATCGAGGTGACATTGGGTTCTAAACTCATAGCTTACCTTGGGAACACACCTAGTGGTTGGAAGACTTTCCCATGGTAAAGTGTGTTTTAGGCGGCAATAGACATCATCATTTGATCTCATCACTAAATTTAAACTCTGGACATCATGTCTGGATCTCGTCACTGGATATCAACTCTAGACATCATCACTGGATCTCATCACTTGATATCATCACTGCTGCTGCAACTTGGTTCTCGGGCCATTGACTTATGACATCTCTCAAATCTAGACATCATAAGAAGTTCTATAAAGCCAACCCTTTTTCATGCTAAATGTAGGCTTATATCCAATACAGGAGTTCACCATCCTAGTCCCAGACCAGGTTCTTCAACCCGAGTATGAAGGTTGACCAAGTTCAACATCTTGGTAACTGACCAAGTGCCTCCATTCTCCAAGAATGGATCTCAACTGCAGGATAGGATTCGTTCCTAGACTGAATCATGTTGATCAACACCCTGGCCCCACACCAGGTCCTCCATTCTCCGAGAGAATGGTCCTCGGCCTCAGGTTGTGCTTCAGTCCTATACTAAATCATGTTGATTGACCTTCTGGTCCTAGTTTAGATCTTCCATTCCCCCAAAGAATGGTCCTTAGCCCAGGATGAGCTTCAGTCCCAAAATGAATCATGTTTATCAACCTCCTGGTCTAGACCAAGTTATCCATTCTCTCAGAGAATGGATCTTAGACCCAGGTTGAGCTTGTTGGGATCTTCCTACTCGAAGATACAACCAAACTCTCTAGGATCTTCAATCCTAGACTAAAAACCACTTCTTGGTAACTGACCAGGCACCTCCATTCTCCTAGAGAATGGCCATCAACCCTAGGATGATCTCGTTGGGATCTTCTTACTCGAAGATACAACCAACCTCACTGATCTCTTCAGTCTTAGACTAAAAACCATTTCCTGGTAACGGACCAAGCACCTCCATTCTCCCAGAGAATGGACATCACCCCTAGGATGATCTCATTGGGATCTTCCTACAACCTCATTGGGATATTCCTTCTGTATATGCCACCAATGATGTTGGGATCTACCCTTGGTGATACGACCAGTCATACTGGGATCCACCCTCGGCAATGCCACCAACAATGTTTGGATATACCCTTGAAGATACGACCAGGTTCTCTATACAATGACCAATCATTTTTTCATAGTGGGAACATACTCGTGCATTGACCAATCGGTTTTCATACTGGGCGCACCTTTATACATCTTCCACAATGCCATCCCTTTTTCATGTTGGATGTGAAGATCTCTTGTCCTCCACAGATCCAAATCTTTTTTCATGCTAGATGTGAGGACCACTGGGACTCATCAATCCCTCTTGCAATGGACACCGATCTGCACAACTCCAAGCTTGTCCCTAAAGTACTCAAACTTCACTCTCGCCAGAAGCTTGGTCAAGACATCGACTATCTTCTCGTCCTTCACAATATATTGAAGCTTCACTGCTCCTCTCTGCACCATATCCCGGATATAGTGATAACGAATCTCGATGTGCTGCAACTTGTCGTGGAATACTGAGTTATCGAACAACTTCACACAAATCTAGTTGTCACAACGCACACAATTCATCTATAACTCCACATCGAATAATCCTGCAAGAAGCTTCTGAAGCCACCCTCCCTCACAACTTCCTGAAAAAGCAACAATATACTCTACCTCAGTTGTACTCAGTGTTACGCTTGTTTGCTTCTTGTTGAACCAAAAAATCATGCCAAACCCCAAGCCGAAGAACCACCATAAATTTCTCTTCCTATATGCAGCGCTACCAACCCAATCGAAATCAACATATCCCTATAGAAAAATCCTATGATCTCCCGCATATCTGATGCCATACTCGATCATAACCTTCAGGTACCTCAGCACGTGATTTGTCACAACTGTGTGAACACGTATCGGCTCCACCATGTACTATATCAAAGCGTTTTCCGTAAAGCATATATTCAACCTTGTGTTTGTCATGTACATCAACGAACCAATCATCTTCCTATAGAATGTGGCATAAAGTATCTCACACAATATCTTCAAGTTTGATGACATTGGTGTAGATATATCTCGAACCTCTCAAGGATCTCAATCACATATTTTCCTTGGCTAAGGAAAATCTCCTATGGATTCTTCCACACCTCTAACCCCAAGAATCATATCAATATTCTCAAAATTTGGTATCTACTGTATTCAATCCCTCTCAAGCAGAGCACCATCCTCCCTCTGCATCTTGTACTCTTTGCATTGAGACATTCTACAATGGAGAGACTGGTAGTCTCCTATGCTGCTAATCTTCTGTGTATCCATTTACGTCATCTCTCAAGGTCACTAGATACCAATATCCTCCATCTCAAACTTTGTTGCAAGTTCCTCTTGAACCCATGTATGAGATTCTCATCCTCTGAAGGATTCCATCTTCAACCTTGTATCAAAGCTCGAGATATCCATCACTCTAGGTGATCCTAAAGCTCATGTAACATCATGTTCTATCCCATGGGTTCCTTCTGAGCCTGTACAAAGCCTTATACCCACATGTGGTTATATGTAGAGGGCCATGAGTCATGGAGGTTGCTTGACATGCACTTCTACTTCATTGAAGAAGTGTGTATGGTCAATGGAGCCAACGTATCACCATAATCGACTCCCTCTTTCTGAGAGAAACCATGAACCTTGCTTTGTATTTCTCAATGTTGTCATCTGTTGCATGCTTAATCTTGTAGATCCACTTGGAAGACACTACAAACTTCCCTTCAGGTCTTGGAACCTCATCCAAACATCATTCTTCATGATCGACTAGTACTCTTCGATTATAGCATCCTTCCTCTCTTTCTTCTCGGTTGTTTCTTCATATCTAGAAGGCTCTGCAAAAATGATGTCACACAACAATGCCACACAACTGGAGTGTGTTAGAGGTCTCTTACTTTCTCTAGAAGTCTCATCTAGAGCACCATACTTCTCTGCATCTTGGATGATCTCTCATGCCCAAGCTTGTCTTCTCTTGTGGGTGTTCACCTCTCACGGTGGATCTACAGGTCTCTGTGGCTCAGTCATATCATGGGCATCACGTTCTTTTGAAGTCCCTTCGTCTATAATTATGCCTTTGACTTTGGGAGCTTCAAGTTATTCTTCATGCGATTCATCTAAGTAAATCTACTTTGAGTTTTATGTTTGAACCTTCGTTACNCTTTTATAGGACCACCCTGATTTGACACGTGGGAGGCATTTATTTCCGCAACCACTACTTGTCTCTAACCCTCGCGCACCTTTCTTTTCCGGGTTCATTTCTGACTGTCGATCTCTTCTGTGTGAATTCCTGGCCCTCGGATCACATGCCACATGTCCCTTTTCCGCCGAGCCTCCTTGCTTTAACCGTCGTGCGACTTTGGGCCCCGGAGTCGTCTACAGCCGTAGATCTGTTTTGTCTTCGCGGGTGGGTCGTCGGATCGTGCTTCGTCTACCAATTCCGCTGGGCTCTTCCATCTTAATCCGCCGAGCAACTTTGCTCAGCGGAATCACCCTCGCTCGTTGATGTGATCCGCCGTCGCTCCTACACCGTCAGATCAAGTGCCGCGTACCGGATTCCGCCGGGTAATCCGGAATTATCCTCTGCGCTAGTTCTTCTTCCGGAATTCTTCTCGGCCGTCGATGGGATGCCAGGTGTTCAACAACCGTCCGATCTTGCGCCACGTACCATATTCCGCTGGGTGCTGGGGGTTTATCGGGTGCGCAAGTCTCCAACCCGGAATCATTTTCCGTCGTCGATCCACCCTCCCGCGATCTCCAACCGTCGGATCGAGCAGCACGTATCCATTTCCGCTGGGTGGTCTAAAGGTTATCGCGCGTGCACGTTACCTTTCCGGAAACCAACACGTCCGTCGATCAATGCTGTCTTCAATCCTCGTCCGTAGGATCAGGAGGACTATACGCGATTCCGCTGATCCATCATTTCCTTATCCACCTTGCACTTCTAGCCAGCGAATTTGACATGGGCCGTAGATCAGCTCTGAGCAATGTTAAAACCTTTGATGTGTGCAGGCTGTTAGAGGCCCGAAATTCCCTTATCTTGCTTGTATGTTCTGGATGGCGGAAAGGATATAAACCATCGATTTGCTTCTCCTTTAGACCATGGTTCAGGACCTTTTCTGACTCGGCTACTCTTTAGATTATCAAGCCTCCTTTGTACTGTATCCCTAGCCCAAAGTATTTAATCAACAAAATCTCACCTCCCATCGGTATTGCATCTTTTTTGTAAAATACAGGTGTTAACAAGTTATTCTTTTTTGCATCTTTTTTGCATCGTCTATAATTATGCCTTTGACTTTGGGAGCTTCAAGTTATTCTTCATGCGATTCATCTAAGTAAATCTACTTTGAGTTTTATGTTTGAACCTTCGTTACTTGTTCATCAGAACAAGTCTCATCATCTTCTCTTGAGGTGATTGCATACAATCCTTCCTACAAGTCAAATTCAGTTGCATGATTAGAAACATTTCATATTTTTCAAAACATATTAATAATGACAAAATCTTATGCATTAAGGTATATGCCACAGATTCATGCAACTATCTTAGCCAATGCTTCAACAGAACATTGATCCATATCCCATATACATTCAAAACATATTAATAATGAAAAAATCTTATGCATTAAGGTATATGCCACAGATTCATGCAACTATCTTAGCCAATGCTTCAACAGAACATTGATCCATATCCCATATACATACGATAACTTTATAGACGTCTTCCATCTCTACCAGAACATTATTAAGAGTGTGCACTACTCCCAACATGTAACCAAAGAGGTTTCATTCTAGATAAGTAGTAATGGAATGGTGTACATCACCATATGACACTTACCCATCACATTCATATTAGTACTATAATGTTCATGAATGCAAACATCCTGACATGCATAATACATTTCCAAAATCTAGGAACATAAATATGTACACAACTGAACAATATCATATAAGCGACTAGGAGATTACAATTTAAACACTTATCTTTGTTTGTTTGGTAGACTCCCTTTTGAACCTTGTCTCCTTTTAGGAATTACTAGAGTCTCTGACAATGTGCTCTACTCCATTGTCTGATTCTGGGGACCTGTGTTTGTCTTGCTCATGATCGACAATGCAGAGCAAGTATTCTACACCATAGATATGAGTGTCCCTTCTTCTTCGTCAATCACAACTGCATCCCTTCTTATCCAATGCTAAGATGATAAGAGGTTCTTCTTCTTCATGGGTTGAATCCTTCTGGATCAAAATACATATTCCTCATCACTTGAGGAATATTTCTTTGTTCTCTTCTCATTTGGTTCATCATCTTCGATGGCAGGAGCATGGCGGGGCTCGTTTTGTCTTCTATCAATTGAGATTCTTCTTATGTTCATTCCTCCCATAGCCTACTGAATTTGCTGATCTTACTTCTAGAACGACTCCCATGATCTAGGGAAACCATTTAATGTAGGATTGAACACTTTATGAACTTTGTATCTCACACCCATGAGTTGGGTCCTCAAGGTCATCTTCCTATTGATATTATTTCCTTCGTACATGCTGGTCAAAGCATCGAACATCTCCTTGGGAGTCTTCAAGGAGGATACATATGATATCAAATGGTCCTATATGTCTGCAATGATCCTCTTGGATTTGACTAGGTTCTTCTTATGCTTAGCTTTGTCCTCATCTCCCTCTGGATTTGCAACTTCTCCTTTGACATAGTCTTCCAAATCATGCTCTTTAGTATGAGAAGCACTTTATACTTCCATTCCCGAAAGTTCTAAGATCCTTCAAGATTGTCCTCAAGCTTTGTACTTTTTTTCATCTTGATAAAAGTGAGAACCTCAAATGGAAATAGAGAGAATAGAACTTACCAATGAGAGTGCTTTAATTGAATACTCGCTCCAAGGATTTTTTGGAAATCTGCTTTTGATGGACCTAGGATTTGATAGAGAAAACCTAATTTTTCAACATTGGTGACTTGCAGCTCTGACTAGATAGAAAGATGCTCCTTAAGGCTATCTGATAAGTATATTCCTTTTCCCAACTTTGTGGACAAAACTGCAAAATATTTGATGCCCTAGTTTCTTCAATTTCTTATGTTGAATTGTCTCATCTTAATTCTGATGTATCTTTGAAATTTCTACTCCTCAAGGTCTAAAAATTCATCATGTGGTAGTATAATAAGTATTCTATCCAACCACGTAGGTTAGAGAAATATTTCCCAAGTTTCCCAAGGTGACTTGTTTATGTCTTGGTTTAGTGTAGATAACTTGTATGGACTTCCACATGTCATTGCTGTTGGCGCAAACCCTAACCAACAAAACCTAGTTGAAAGGGGTTCCCACTTTGTCGACACTCAACTCGTCGTGATCTCCCTGAGCATTGGCTCAGATGGGTTTTACCCTGTCTAGCAACACCCACAGAGCGGATGAGGTCTCACCTGAGATGTTCAAGGGAGGGCTGATGGAACCAAGTTTCTACAGAAAAGAAGATGATCATGGGCATCGACAATTCATCAACTTATTCATTAGATATAAGCATTTGCATCGTCATTCAGAATGCATCATTCGATTATCATAGGAATAATCATGTCAATTGCACCAATAGATCTAAAACTATGACATCATTCATAAGCAGTAAACATTACATCATAGATCTGTGTCGCACAGTCACTTCATCATTGGATTTGCACAGTAGAAAACATGAGCAAGATAAAAAGATAGTAGCAAGATAGGAATTTAGATCAACCTCATTATATTAACCCCACACAATCAACTGCGGATTCAAAACAGATAGTTCACAGTCTACAACTTGATCTTCTCTACAATCTCTCTCTCTAGATCTATGTCGATCAACAGATATGATCAGATCTACTCTCCAACAACTTCAAGCTCTATCACTTAACAATTGATATAATAATTCAACTTCTATTTATAGGCTCGCGCCTTTACATTCATGGTCCACTTCTAACTAGCTCCTAACTGAGAAATGACCAATATCCACAAAGTGTGGTCAAAAGTACAAAAAGTGACACACAAATAATCAAAAGTACTCTATATTCCTCTTATCGCGCTATCTTCGTCTTGCGTGGTGCCTTCTGAGCTTTGCGTAGCATCCGCGATGCTGCACAACTCATCCCAACTCCTTGCCAACAATTGTTTCAACTTCTACCTCTAAAACTCTCACCAAATAAACTACAGTCCGTTATATTTATGGAACATCTTACGAAATTCGATTTGGATCTTCCTATCCCAATATATATCATTTATCCCTAGGTCACATGTTTAAAATTGAATTTTGAAAGAGGCTAGAACCCTATTTGGAAGGATTATATCTCCTGAAGTATAACGAATATGAGGCTGAAACTTGCACACAAGGTACATAAAATTTCATCTTTGGCATGCTTGAGTTTCGTCTTGTAATACTTCACCAAAATCAAGTTACAGCAAAAATTATCGGGTGACTAGATTTTTCCTTCTAGGGTTTCAAGCATGAATCCCTAATCTCTGACAGTTGCAGTAGTAGTAGTGTTTCAGCTACACAAATAATTCTTTTAGGGTATCTTTGATGCCATGCTATAATTTTAATGGTTATACAATATCTTAAAGCATTTATCATCATAACATCATAACCATATGCAATAGGATCACTGAAAGAAAGACAAGCACACCAACACAAAAAGAACACAAATATTTAGCCTGGAAAACCACAAGGGGAGAAAACCCAACAACTTCTTTAGTATAGAATCCATCACCAATACCAATGCAACCAAGATAAGATAAACCCCAAAGATAACAACTTCTTCTCTTCTCCAGCGAGTCTCTTCTTCTCTCTCATGCACCCTTGCTTGAGTGTGAGATGCATCCAAATGAGAGGAACACCTTCTCTATTTATACTCATCAAGTGAGTGACCAATTAACCTAACTAGGTCGACATGTTTCTCTAAACAAGGCCGACTTACTCAGTGTTACGAAGAGAAATTCCTATGGCTTGGGGTACCACAACAGACAACTTGACTCCATAAATCAATCCTTTTCAATATGCAAGAGAAATCAAATATCTAACACTAAAGGATTAGACCTCGTACCTTATTCCGGACGGTTGAAGTAGATCCCCGTTGAGCTTTCCATCTTCAGCTTGAATTGATAAATCACTTCCTCAACAACAAGTAAACAAGACAAGCATAGTATATATATTGGTGTTAGATCTACTCTAGCATATATAATCAACAATGTATAAGCATTTGAANGGACACTTACCCATCACATGCATATTAGTACTATAATGTTCATGAATGCAAACATCTTGACATGTGTTAGCACTCAGAATGTACCCAGGTTGTAGGAGGCACACCCCGAGGTAACAGCAAAACCACTTTAGGAAGATATTGATATTTCTCTCCCAGAGAGGG
>LPNX011150098.1:120773-138350 GCA_001517045.1 Pseudotsuga menziesii
AAATACATTTCTATTAATAAAAAATCAGAGATTACAATGGATATAACCTCTGTCGGCACGTTTGTGAATCAAAGAAACTGAATCCCCCACTTGGGCCTCCACCACCTCAATCCTCCATCTCTCGATAGCAAGCTCACAAGCAAAAGGCAAGCTTGGGAAGAACACCAAAGTGCTCCAAGGGACAAAGGGATGCAGACTCAAGCACAAGTTCCGGCAACAATGGACTATAGTTTCTTTGCTCTCAATTCTCTTATGCCTTCAATGTATCCAAAGAGTTCCTTATATAGCTTTTCAAAGGGGTAATGAAAGGTCGACTCTGAGCGATCTCAAGGCATATGGAAGGCCAGGAGTCAAGTGAGTCAGATCCATGTCAAGGAAAACTCCAAAAGGATTTGGATTTTGTACACATCCCGATGTATGCGGTTTTAGGAGTCAAATCCGCATATATACGCGATTAGGGGTTTAAAAGTCGCGTATATCAATTTTCACATGTTTACAGGGATGGTCTAAGAAACATCAAAGGACAAAAAATGGTCCAAGGGGTCTAAGGAGTCTGCAACGGGACAGGGGAAGGCCATATAAGTGTGATTCACCTGGTGTGGTAAAATCAGCTATAACACCCAGGGAGACTCAAAATAACTTTAATATAATATTCTTGTGGGTACTATTGACCTGACTTACAACGAAAGGGTTACATTAATTATTTCAAATACATTTACATGACCAAGTACATCAATAACATCTTGAAGGAGGTACACCAATAATACAATAAAAATACAATAAGAATATCCTCTGAAGTTTGATTCTTCAACAACTTTTCCTTCTTCATTAAGCTCTAGCAAGATGGCTTGAATTGGGATCTCATTTCATATTACCTTCTTTAAGAAAGAAACATGGAAAACTAGGTGTACCCTTGAAGATGAAGGGAGCTCCAATTTGTAATCCATACTACTAATCTTTTGCAACACTTTATACGGACCTAATGCTTGGGTGCTAATGTATTGTCTTTACTTAGTTGCTTGAGGGACATCTGTTTGTAAGGTTGCAGCCTAAAAAATACTTAATCCCTTTCTTCAAAACTCCTTTCACTACGATGTTGATATGCTTGTTGTTTCATCCTATTTTTTGACATAGCCAAGTTGTCCTTCAGTAACTAGAGAACTTCTTGTTGGTGCTCTAGGTGATCTTCCACAACTCGAACTTTATATTTTCCTTTTAATGGAGATGTGATAGATGGAGGATGGTACCCATAAAGTGCCATAATGGAGACATTTTTTATGACGTATGGAAGTATTGTTCCATCGTTCTACCAAAGATAACCATTTCATCCACTATGATTGGATAACTTACTTATGCTCAACATAATAGAGATGAACAAATATAGCATTTGCCTCATGTTAAGCCCTAAATGTTGGCGCATTACCCTATATATTGTGGCTCATTACATATTATTGATGTTGACTTGGATCTATTAGTGGTAATTGTCATTAGTATTATTCTATTAGTTATCTCGGCTTGAGTCCATTAGTTGTAATCGTACCTCTTTGTCTCCTATATATAGGAAGGAGACATTTTCATTTAAACAATCTCACTTTGTTTTGTCTTATGTACTTAGTACATTGTATAAGGAGGTTGCCCCATCGAAGATTCTTTCTATTCATCTCTTTTCTTTATTATTAAGGCATGGATTATTCTTTCTTGTCTCTTTATGCTCTTTTCATGCTCTTTCTGGGATTTTGTTGCTTATTCCCAAGATTGACATGAGAAAGTTTGATGGAAATGATCCAATAACATGTATATTCCAGATGAAACAACTCTTTCATCTACACCAAGTGTCGACTTTGCAAAAGATAACTATTGCATCATTATATTTAGAGCCTGATCAATTTGTATGGTACCAATGGCTTTAGGACCGTAAAAAGGACTATTATTTCTTGGTCTATATTAATGATAAATGGTTTACATATAAATTCAATAAATGCTAGACTATATTGTGTATTTTATGATTAATGACTATATTTTCTATGCTTAAGGGATTCTCTTGTAAACCAATATACCAAAACTAAATAATTCACCAAGAATTAGAGGCCAAAAAATACTTCTTTGAGATCCGCTAATGTCTTCCAAACACTATATAACAAAAAGAGCAAAGCCTTTCCTTTTGACTTGAATATTGAGATCTATTTAAGATCATCATCTAGGATGGGCTTATAATGTAGCCACCCATAGTCATCAACAAACTTTTATTTCTTAAAATATTTTTGCTCCATTTATAATATTTCCACCAATATTAAGGTAGTTGTAAGAGATAGTATTCTTAATTTGGTTAATAATCAACTTTTATATGTGTGCCATCATAAATTTGTCTTTTAACTATGGCCATGGCACCTAGTATCGAGTCCAAGAATCAAACATGTTCATGATGGAGTCGATCCCTCTTCTAAAAATTCACAAGGTTAAGAATGAAGTCGAGTCGATCAAAATTTTACCTTTATGAAATAGAACTAGAGAGTGCCATAAAGAGCAATAGTTAAATGACAACTCAAATCTTAGTTATTAGCCTTTCCAATTAAGAAGAGGATTTTCTCTGGTTTTTTCAATACTTAGGCTACTGTAATAATAATAATGATCCATGAATTCATCTAGATCTTGTTCTAGAATCAAAGTCACTCCAATATTAATGAATTTGTCTAAAATGGTCCAAAAGGCTGTACAAATGGTCACCTGCTTAGATCAATTTTTTGAAAGTCAAATAAAAAAGGGGCATATATTTTAATTGTTTCTAAGACTTTAGAAATCCCTTTTCAAAGAACTTCCCCTATTAAAAAATTTAACACTTTATAAGGTGCATCAAATACACAAAAAAAAGAGAATACACAAAATGTTATACACGGAGATTACATAAACCATATGTGTACCCTTGCATTAGACACAACATCAAAGCCATGTCTCAAACCAACTCACACAAAGTAGACACTACCACATTGGTTTGAAGAAAGGTTATTGTGGAGATGGTTTGTAGTGTTTCTCATGAGTATAGACGCTCCACGTGACAATGATGTCCACATTATTGCACAGATCTACGTTGAGGAAATATAGTGAAAATGTCAATGACCTAGGGCAACAAAATTGTGTTCATATAAAAAATATTTGACAATTGTTTATTGAGCATATTCACTTCATAGATTCAACATAGCACAATGGGTTAGTTGGAGTGGTTGAACCCTTTGAGCTTCATGAAGATAATCTCAAGGTCAATTCCTTGGATTGTCCGCTTCTCTTGCATGCATCACTCGATGTCCTCCTAGACGGGTCAAGACACCATAATCAATGCTAACAACTTTGTATTTAGAACCATATGCAAAAGTGGAGATGTGCCAAGGAGCCTCCCAAAAAGTTTTCCTTGTTAAAATAAACAAATGTAAGGCAAGACACCATGATCATCTTTGCTCTTACAGACTTAAGAACAACCCAATATACATCAAAATATAATAAAAAAGTGAAGTTATTCTTTTATTTATTTCTTGATTTTTTTATAGGTAGAAATATAAAAAGCTTATCCTATTTTCTTGTGCACGCCAACATCAAGCCATTTTTCTAAAACTATTCTAAAATATAAACATGAAAATTCATATGATTCAAAAAAGCTTTGTTCACATGAAAAGTAAAAATGCTACACTTAGTGGGAAAAAATCCTACAATAAAAAAATTAATTGAATAAAAAAACTCAAAAAATAAGAGATGTCAAAGCAAAATCATATATTGGTTTATATGATGTCGTACACCCAATTCCATTTCAATTTGTCAAAATAATTCATAGAAATATGGGAACCACTGAAGAAATCATTTGAGCCAAAATCTCATAGTACAAAGTTTTCATTAATGAAAAAAAAACAGAGTTTTACATTCAAAATGAGTAAAGATGAATCCTAGACAAGTCAACGCGCCATCATCAATACCAACAATTTTGATTTGAATACCATTTGTAAAAGTGCGGATGTGTCCATAAGCCTTATGAGATGTTTTTTTATTATAAATAAATAAAACAAATTTAATTAAATATTTGGTGGAGATATATTTGGAAATTATTTATGAGGTTTTTTTTGGAAAAATAAATAAAATAAATTCAATTAAATATTGTGTACCAAAATGAATAGCCTATTTTTTAAAAGTTATTTGGAAAGATGATGAACAAACAAACTAGTGTGGAAGGACACAAAATAAGAGAATGCAGAGAAAATCATGTGTATACAACTCAGCTATCATCATACACACATCTCGATGGCTAATATGGAAGGAATGAGAACCACTAGAGAGCAACTCTATTGCTAATATTATCTTTGTTACCAAGGCCAACATCTTCACGGAGAACCTTTATCTTTATGTTGGCCATGACGAAAAATTTAATTCAATACAATAATATAGGTTGGGTAGTTTGTACCATAGTCACATAATTACTTTGTATCATAGTAACATAATTAGAGTACAAATACAGATTTGAAAATGGATATGGAAAAAATAAGTAATGAAAAAATATAGTAAAAAAAAATACAAATGTAGGTTGCTTATAGATTAAAAAACATGTTTTTCAAATTTAAAAAAAAATTCAAAGTAGAATTAAATCATTTAAGATTTTCATGTAACATTCATTCTTTATTAAAAGCATCAAGGTTTTAATGTTGCATCCATTTTTTATTAAACACAACTTGAAACATTTCAAATTTAAAAAAGGTTAAAAATAAATAAACATATAATGTTAGTTATAAATTAAATTAATATCTAAAAATGTCAATTTAGTTGTACTAAAACATAGGTTTAGATGATAATAATAATAATAATTTATTTTTAAGGTCACAGCCAAGCGAAACACCAATTTGGTGTATGAGACCCCCTTGTTTGTGAGACAAGGATCCCCTCCACGCAGTGATTTAACTACTAAAGTTTACAGAGGTGTACATACACTACCCCTCTAAATTTAAACCTGTGACCTCCTAAGAGGAAACACATGAAAACATAAATATAAATCATAAATAAATTGGACATATAAATCTAGATATACATTTATAATTTTAATCTTAAATATTAAATAACTAAAATATTATAAAATTAAAAAACAATAAAACAAAATTCTTATACTTATGATACCTAAACTCTAACTAAAATAAAAATCAAATATTATAATATTACAACCAAAATAAAAATCTAATATTATAATATTAGAACTAAAATTTAGAAATAAAATAAGTCTAATAATATTTATAAATAAGTCACTGATTTGATTTATGACATTGAAATTCAAGTTTTGATTGAAGACTCGTCGGCATATAAGATGACATTAGGTATTGCCGAGTCTGTATTGCATCTGGTATTAACAATAAGATGATCGTACCTTATCCGTACTACACCGAATATACGTTGATTTTCGAATTCTCTTTAAATTTCCATACAGGAAAGTCCAATATGGCATGCTACTATGGTTTGTACCCCTTTTTCCTGGAGTAATTGTGGTCATGTTAAATAATTATGTGATGAAATGGTCCATCCAATTGTCGTGCGTTTTGTGCCTCAACTGAAATCCCCATAGTGTTTTTGGCTTTCCCATTTCCTGCTGGTTATTGCAATAAAAAAACAACTTTAATTGCTTCAATAGTTTACAGATTACTTTTTCCTGCCTATACACTAAACGAGACTCTTATTGTGGCAAGTAATTTAAAACTGGCTTTCTACTTTTGATGTCCAGAAAATTGGTATGGCATGATGGGTACTTAAATCAAATGTATAAGATGTCATCAAAATTTAAAAATAATCTATGGAAGGGAAACAATAAGCATTTGAAAAATAATTAGGACTTTGACATTCACAAATCGTAGATCCATTATGCTCATATGCAAAACTGGTAGTACTTTGTATCTGTGGAAACCATTATAACAATTCTGCAAATAAAATTCTAAACATGATTAGGTTTTTGACATTCACAAATCGTAGATCCATTATGCTCATATGCAAAACTGGTAGTACTTTGTATCTGTGGAAACCATTATAACAATTGTGCCATATAAAATTCTAAAACTAGTCACAAATACAAAAAGTAAAAGGTAAAAGAAAGAAAGATAAGTTTGCCACTGGACTGTCACAGATTCTGGACAGTCCGGATAAAAGGAAAAAAATAGTATTCAGGACACAATACTCATTGAACAAAGAATTATCCAATTTGCTGACTTTTTAAAGTGATTACTTTGGTGATTGGTCATCCTTGAAATGATATTAGAAAGTCTATAATGAAATCTCTTGATTGATACGAAGAGTTTTATTTCTTACATTCTAAATACTACATCCTTGATAGAAAGAACTTACCAGCACACAAAATGTGCTGTCCTTCCACTAGTATACATAGGGCCTTTGGAATTCAGAAGAGTTTTATTTCTTACATTCTAAATACTACTTCCTTTATAGAAAGAACTTAAAAGCACACTAAATGTGCTGTCCTTCCACTCGTATACATAAGGCCTTTAGAATTCAGTATTACATGATCACTTTTACAGAAATATGTCTTAGTTTGCAACTTTCCAGGTAGTTGTTGCAATTCGACTAGAAGCCTTTTTTCTAGTCAAATTGCCAAAGCTTGAGAAGAATCACTGAACAAAAAGTCATCATTGTTGATACAAATAAGGAATAGCTTCTAGTCAAATTGCCAAAACTTGAGAAGAATCACTGAACAAAAAATTATAATTGTTGATACAAATAAGGAGTCGCTAATTGTACTTGCACATGACCAGAGACTCCATTACATAGCCAATATTATCATACAAAATGTGTGAAACATTTTTCCGTGGCAGCCACATCTAAGCTTAACTCGAACTTTTTCATCTAGAAAAACATTGTGAACGCAGAGTTCATGGGTCTGAACATCTCATTATTTATACCTGGAAAGAATATTGCCATGCCAGAAATGAAATAATCTCCCATCATTCAAAGGGACGCTAAGAATGAATAAATAAAAACCTTTTAAATTTCCAAATATGCTTCTTCACAACAAAATCGTCCAATAATCTTAACGTTGTTGGCAAAAGGTGGGAGGGAAAACATCCCGTGCTACCTTGGAATTCTGCTGTTTCGCATAGGCATTTTCAGGTATTGCAGCAGGGGGGTCATCATCTGTCCCAAAATAGCGATCACCAAATTCTCCCATCCCAGGAACTACACGAAATTCTTCATTCAAAGCTAGATCAATCTCCGACGTTACAATTTTCAGCCGTGGAAACCGTTTACAGACCATGTGGATTCCTTCAGGAGCCTGTAATATAATGCTGCAATTTTTAGAAAGAAGAGGCTTGCAATGGACTAAAATACGGATGGAATTTAATACAGGTTCCCCGAATATGTTAAACTTCCTAAGCGAATCATACTGTGGTAAGAAAGACGTGACTCAAATATAAATATTTCTCTTCACGAAGAGCATTCAAAGAGAACAGAATGAAAGACGACTAAAAAACCACAAGAACAAGGCAGTGGAGAAAAGTGCGCCGTTGTTTCTACAGATTTCACATAACAGTAAATGTAAGGTTTACTTACAGAGATGATATTTAGGAATATGATATGAGATTCTGGAACCCCTTTCTGTACTAGAAGTTCAATAGCCTGCCCAGCTGAGTTTCCTAATGTGTACTCAAATACAAGCATAAAACAGAGTATTATTATCATGTTCTATGTTAACCTGTTCAATTTGTGTGCTACTGGTACTGACATATCTTTAAATAATTCAAGTGTAGCCTAGACATATCCTCAAATTGATTTATGCCTGCAATAAAGAATTAATTTTATTTCTAAACAAGGAAATCCCTGCGGTTGAAAGAGAATAGAATCATGAAATAGTCTTCATTACTGATTGATCTTCAATCGTAAAATCTTGAAATGCACTAAGATATGTTTCAAGAAATCACGCATTTTAAATGTCATCAGCGTCACTCAAAAATATTACCTGTTGCTAGAACCGGATCAAGGAGCAAAACATGACGTTCAGAAATATCATTTGGTAATTTCTCATAAATCAGCTGGATGTCAATACAATGAACCACAAATTACAGAAGCCGTATATATATCCATCACACCAAACTCAAATGTAAAAAGAAAATGAGTGGAATTTAACTGTGTCAAACAGCTTACCTGTTTACCATTATCACCGTCTCGATGGATTAGAATTTTCCCAATTTTGATTCCCTTACAACATGCACGCAATGCATTCTCCATGCTTTCCCCACTACACATTAAAAAATTAGTCAAGAACTCTGCATTCAAGAAAAACACCAAAGTCTCTTCTCTTCCTTTATCCTGGTATGGTAACTTTTAAACCATATGCAGTCTAAAGAAAATCACGATGTACAGGAAATATTACACATTTTTGCACAGGTAAGTTGAGAGTTTCTGAGTTCTGGTACCTCTAAATAGTGTACCAGTTAAACTGAGATGAAGAACCAATAAAATACAGGAGGGAAGAAGATTATATCAGGATTCAGAACTTGATTTGTTAATAGCAGATTTACAACATACAATAATAAACTGGGAAAAAAACAAAATAGATATAGATTCCATCAATACTCACCTTCGGATAATTGACACTCCACACAACTTTTTGCAGAAATCAACTCCAGTGTAGACAGATCCTATATCCAGACAATCAAAATTCTTAAGACATTCTCACAATACAATACGTCCATATGCTAACTGCTAAGTATTCTTAAAACCCCATCTATATTAAAGCCACATATGTGACACAACAACTATGTTGATGTCCCTCTTTCAAGAAAAACTACTGTTTTACTCTAATAGACTTCTGCTAAGTGTGTAAGGTTTACAATCATGTAATACATGGACCAGATGTGGACATACAATGCCCCTCACCAATAGATCCATAAAAATGTCACAAATGTTCTTGTGGACTAACACTGATAATTTCTAGTGACTTTGTTAGGAATCTACAGGGTGAACGATGGCCAATAATACAACAATCTCTAAAGGGCCAATTTGTGTTGACAAGTCTCCTATTTATGCACAAGTCTAAGGGCAGAATAAAGTTATATAAAGTTATATTCGATAATGACTTGTGCTTGATATCCATTACAGCTTTTGAATGATGCATTATGTTTGGGACCTATCCTTGAACTCCCCAGTGTTCAACTACTTACAATCCTTCTGAAAGATGCATTATGTTTGGGACCTGTTATCACATATATAGTAGCCAGGCTACCATATTCTATTTTTCAGACACAGTACATTTTTCAGCCAGATCTCTTACATATGAGATGCTGAGATGAACATTTTTTATGGATCATGATTATATTAGTGGACTATTGTACTCTCCCATGTCAGGAGTGAGTCTCAGGACACTCAGATTTGAGGACCGATGTAGCCATTTATGTCATTTTCAGAGCAGTCATTGACGCCCAGTTTTATGTCAGTTCTTTCTCATTGGAGAGATGGTGTCTCAAATGGATTATATTGCATGGTTATGACTCAGCATTTTATATTGTGTTATGGTTATTATTGCTCCCATACTGATTTTTGTGACATGTATTAACTTGTGGTATCATGATCTGGCGGTCATATTTATACGGACTTGGTTGTATATTGTACTATGTATTGATGTCCTTACTTAGACTTGGAAGTTCTTGATCTATACTCATGGGTTTTACCCTCCTTAGGGAGAATAGAGGTAGTCGTTCCCACCATTGTTTTGGCTTGCTAGTACTGGCTCCATCATTCATTGTCTTCACCCATCCATTACCTTCCAGTTTAGTTTTCAACCCGACTGATTTCTTGACTTATGGCATGGAGGATCTTTTTCCCCGCTAGAACTTTTGTTGGACAAGCTTCCCTGTTTATATTGTGTCTCGGCTCTGAGTTGGTGACAAAACTTGCCTTTGGTAAGTTGGATAGTATGCCTAAATCATTCTGGTCGGTTGTCCCGATGTTTGGCACTGTGCAGAATCCCCCCTAGTCACTTGAGATGTTGTTGGCTAAAACTGAAAGCTCATGTACTACCTATGTTGAAATTATTGAATATGCGCCCATGAAAAATGAAAATTATAAAGCTGTGTTTCTTAACATATGTAAAGAGGGCAAGAGCAATGAAGTGCTAAAATACTCCTTGAAGAGTATAAGAAAAGGTCCAAAAAGCAATGATAAAAAATATGCTGACCTTATAAAATATGTCCTGGATGAAAGCTGCGATTAGCTGTGCTTTTAAGCACTGGTGAAGTCCCAAAAGGGTCATATGGGCCAAAAAGGCCATGGAATAAAAATGATGATCCTAATGAACTTGGATCAAGCTTGATGTAGACATGATGCCTAAGTTGAATAAGCACTCTCTAAACAATTCACCCATTTGTAAGGCACTGCCATTCCCTGTGTTGTTGTTTGTCTGACATTGGTTATAGTGAGTATCTCCTTTTCTTGTCCAAAGTGTCATGCTGTTGAGTAGAAAGTCATCCTTTGCCTTAGCCTTGTCATTTCCACCCTTCACCCTTCACTAGCAAATTGGCTACAGTTATGAAGTGAGTATAGTCTTGAAAGTCTAAGTCTGAGTAATAATGAATAAAGCCTTATATATATATTGGTTGATGTACTGCCAGTATAATGAATGCTACTTGTTGTGATTGTTACTTGAATGAGTTGTAGAGCATGTCTTAACCTTTTTAACACTTGCAGCGGATGGATATAGTCTGAGTTATTATTGGTGTCTGATTATTCACAGATGGTTATATTGTTTATTGGATATGATTGATGATCAGATAGAGACCTATGAGGGGTATGAGTATACACCTTAGATGGACTTGGGCTCTCTAAGTCTAATGAGACAGTTTATTTCCAGTTCCGGGCACTTACAGATGTGATCAGGCTCATTCTGCCTTTCTGATGCAGTTTTTCTTCACAGATTGATATTTTTGAGCAGGGAGATGTTTCAGTTGGATCTCCTAGGGCGTTGTATGGGCATAGGGGAGTGCAACCACTTGTTTGTACCATAGTACCCCCATCCTAGAGAGCTTGGTGGGCTCAGTTTGACAACGCAGGCACCCTAGAAGGCTGTTTTGGCTGGATCACGTTTCCCGAGGCAGATTAAAAAATGATTAAATGGCTATTGAAGAAATTGATTTGGGCTATTGAGGCAAGGAAATGACATGGGATGAGTCATGATGATGAGAGTGATGTCCTCCACACCTTCTCCAGCAGTTGCAGCTCCTGATTGGGCCCACATCTATTTTTGGGAATTTTTATATTATTTTTTGGAGCTCTTTTGGGAGGCTCACGATTTCCTCAAGGAGGCACAAAAGTCAAAGAATTAAATTATTATATTGTTTCATTGTGCCATGGGGACACCCAGAGGGAGTTAGTCAAACACTCCTTGGACCCACCATGTGCTTTCATTTATTTTTTGTTGAGTGGGTTACCTTTTTTGGGTGGGTTAGTTCACTTTGATAAATTATGATTATATTGATCCATGTATTGTATGTTGAGCTCATCTCAACCATTGATTAGAACATTTCATCTTTTAATCTTAGCCACTCGTTTTGAAAGTGGTTAGGATTCGGTTGTGATTGTGGTTCTCTCATTTCTATTTAGAGGAGAGAGCTTCTCATTTGTAAGAAGTCTTTGGCTTTGGGATCTGAATAATAGAAAGACTTTTTTGTGGAAATTTTTTTGGGTCTGCTTTCCATCTGATGTGCTCAAATGGTGATTAGCTAGTCTTCAGCTTCTTAGCATTGTGGAAATTCTCGTGAGATCTATATTTTTTGTGGCTATCATTGTTTTGTCTACAGGAGGGCGTTTTGGCTGAAGCGTTTTTATAGGGGGACCTCAACTCGCTCGGTTCTCTTCGTCTTGGATCAGGGGGTTTTTATTAGTTTCATTGTGATCTATGATTATTTCATTTTACTGTCTTGTAGCATTCAGTTTCTTTATCTTGTATTAGCAAATCTGATATGGTTGACGTTTGCTCATGCAGGGTAGGGGGCGCATTGGTGGCTTGGAGCTTGTATATGCCATAGAAATCATGGGGATCTTCTAGAATTGATCGGGATAGCAAAGATCGTCACTGTTACAGACTTCTACAAGCATTTCCAGGTAAGATCCAGCAGGTAAGTCTCTTTTTTTCCAGATCTTATTCCATTGTACCTTGCTTTTCTTAAACTTTTTCTGAAAACTCCTAAAGCACTAACAACCCTAAAAAATAATAAACTTGGGAATAGTCCGATCTTTTGCCAAACCATTTCTGGATTTCATAGATCGGGCCTCCCCTTCATCAAATCAACTGAAACGCCGGTCAAATTCCTCACAGTTTGACCTAGATCTGATTTTTAAGCCAAAAACTGCATAACCCCCCACTGAAAAATTGACCTGCTAGGGTTTTGAGTTTTTCTGAATTTTGACTTCACGGATGGATAGATCGGGTCCCACACAGCCTAAATCAACCCCAACGCTGTCCAATTTCTTGACCATTTGACCTAGATCTAAAAAATTAACTGAAACTGCCCTAGCGCCCTCACTGAAAATTAGACTTTTCCGGAAGTGAGTTTTTTTGAAATCTAACAAGATAGACATATAGATCGGGTCCTGAGCATTCCAAAACACCCCCAACGCTGAGCTAGTTCTATCCGGTTTTCTCTAGATCTGAAAAATTGGTTTTCAGCCTCCTAGTCCCCCTCATCAGATTCTGACTTTTCTAGATCTGATTTTTCTGCTGATTTTCTGATTTGGGCTTGTAGATCAGGTCACTCTGACCTCTTCTCTCCTTCATCGCTCAGCCATTAGCCTCTAGGTAACCCTAGAATTGCAAATCTGTCCTCCTAAGCCCTAGCGCTAGCCATCCATTGAGCTGGGTTTCCTGTACCTTAGCTTTTTCGGACCAACTACTTTTTGGGTTCGTAGATCAAGGTGTCTCCCAGGTGGGTTCTCTGAAACATTGGTTTACTGCTGACTCCAATGCCCAATGCACACAAGGCACTGATCTCCTAGCTAGCGCTAGCCCCAACTTGCCCTCACTCCTATTCCTTTTGCCAACACCTACTAATAACTCAAGTCACCTATCTTTCACTGAGATTGTCCCCTTGATACTAAGCAGTCCCAACTTTGTTCTTGCTCACCCTGTCACAGTTACGTTTCCCAAGACAGTGGTCATCTCCATCAGTTGCTAGTACCTTAACCCTAGAGCTAGGGTTTCCATTTACCTTGCAGCTTAAGTACCCTGAAGCCCCATCTGATCTTCTTCTGGTGTCTAGGTCCGATCTCTCCTGTTGGGAGCAGATCTGGGTCTCCCCCATTGTTGTCTTGGACTAGGATAACATAAAGTGAAGGCTGCCTTGATTGGCATGACAACCATCCATTTGGGAGTCTAGGTAGTCGTGGTTTCACCCCTTAGTTGCTTGCCCCTCTACCATCCATCCTGGATCCACCTTACACAGGCAACTACAAGGCGGGTGATAACAAGACCCATCCTTGAACTCCCCAGTGTTCAACTACTTACAATCCTTTGAAATTGAGATCAATGCTCTCAGATTGGATTAGGATCTGTTCTTAAGTAGGAAAGGCACTCGGTGTGGCATAGCATTCAAAAACATTCTCCAATGGAAAGATGAATTATATAACACGTGATAAAGAATTCTAAGCAACAGTTTAGGCACTCAAATATTGGTAAGATTCTACCCTCGACTAAAAAACAATTCTCCACAATGATTGTCAACCATTTCAATTTATCACTTCATAATACAAGATTTAAGAGCATTGCCACTTCAGATGGGCTTCATATTTGCAACAGTTGTGCTTAGTATAGATGTTTTACTTTTAACTGTTTTTATTTTAGCTTTCTTCATTCTTTTTTTAATGTTTTCAGCCTCAAATGGTGCTCCTGTGCCTAAATTGTTTCCAAAAATCCTGAAACATTTTGGGTGAGGGACAAAACATGGGACCAGAGATTCTGGATGCCAGTATTTCAGAAAAATGGAAATGGCCCCAAAACGTTTTGGTGCATTTTATTGGCACTTACCCTCCATTTTGATGTCCAAATCAAGGAACCACATTCAGGGTACCTTTAGAGGCATTTCCGGTAACTTGGCTAAAAAGCCCTCTAGGTTGTTTTATTGTAGGCTGTTGTATGGCTAGCAAGATAGGCCCAAAGTGTCGGTTTGGTGGATAAAGATCTTCCCAATTGTCATCACTGCTACATTTGGTGTCCATGATAGTAGTCAAGGTAGGCATAGAAGATGACTGAGGGATGACCCAAAAATGTAGTTTAAAATGGAGGGTATCTTCGAACATTCTTACCTCAAGCATGATGGACATTTTGTTGAAAATGTTTATACACTATTCAATAGACTTCCTAAGATTTGTCAAAGTTGTAACCACTTCACCAACAAAGCATCCTTGTACCTAATGGTTAGAAGCTCTTATGAACTGCATCCTTGAAGTCTACCCAAGTGTTGATTGGGGTTGGTTGTTGGCTAATAAGTGCCAGGTGTGGGGATTCCACCATATTATGCAATGGTCCTCCATGTATACATTAATGGCCAATATCTTGTTGGCCTCCGTCAGGTTTGACTGGGTTTTAAAATAAGGTCTCATGTTGTGCATCCAAGAATTAAGGTTGTCATTCTTGAGAGCCCCATCAAATTTAGGCACTAATAGTTTAGTGTCATGCTTGAAGGTCTTCTAAACAATAGGAACCGCTTGGTGAATAATGGGTTGAGGTTATCGTTGTTAGCCCTTGGTGTTACTCCAAAAGTATTTTCACCTTGATAGGAGAGCACTATGTTTCCTAGCCCCTTTGGCCATGCTTCATGGACTATGCGTTGTCGCCTTTCACGCACCTAGGGGGGGTTAGGTTGTCATGGCATAAATCTTCAAGCTACTAAGTGCATCCTTGGGGGCAAGTCTTGAGTCAAGTACTGTCACTTGATCTTGACTACTTCGTTTGGGCAAACTCCTAACGAAGCCAAGGGGGGTAAATCCTAAGAGTTTATAAGGCTGATTTAGCATTTTTGAGGTGGTTTGTGGATGTGTATGTTGTTTAGGAGTTTTTATGAAAATAAATACTGGAACAAGATATTGCAACAATATATATAAGCACGACAACATATAGATTATCTCAACACATGATAAGTGAATGAGCTTAAAGCAAATGATTGTACAATACAAATAAATACTAGTGCTAATAATGGAGTTGAAAAAAGTAATGTTGTTGTAGTGTTGAGAAATGTGTTGCGAATGCTCTTGGTCTGTTTTAGATTAATGATGAGATGAGTGGATTAAAAAGGGAAGGGTACTCCAAATACACTTGACGGTATGAGAAGTATGTCCAAAAACTTTATCAAATGTGGCTCCACGCGAAGAAATGTGGGTTGGATCGGAGTCTCTGGCAGGTGTCCAACACTACACCAATCGAGGGTGTAGCCTGACGGTATCCCGAGGTCATTGCCCAGTGGTTCCCGCCTCCTCTGTGAAATTTCCCCACAAGAGATTAAATCGAGGCGCTGGATTTTTGCCTTGAGAGGTTAATTGAGTGTGAGACTGTAATGTCCCCTTCCAATTAGGCCTTGAGGCCCAAAACCGCTAACCTATGTGATTCCTGTGGGTTCGAGCGGTTACTGACAGCTAGGGGATTAGCTAAGGTCTGATGCCATCCATAGAAGATCTAGGGCATTGTCATTTGGTCAAGAAGGGCCACCAGGGCCAAAGGCCACCTTCGTGCATGCCATCCAAGCATTATTTAATGATGCATGCACTCTTTAAGTCTTCATCCGCATGCATGCAAGTCAACGGCAAATTAGAAGATAAAGTGACCTAATTAGGTCAAAGATTAGGTTTTGCGCAGTTGAACTTTATAAATAGAGGATAAAGCGAGAGGAGACTTCACTTTGGATTATGATTATTTTGGGAGCTCTTGGATAGCAGCACAGCAGTTGGGGTTGGAGACGGAGTCTTCAGCTAACAGGATTTCGGCAGTGAAACATCTGTCCTAGTCTTATTCAGGGTAAGCCATACTGGTTCACGACTTGTTCTTCATTCATTCATCAGTTATCTAGCATATGGTATAGATCGTTGTAGGGACACGTGTGTAGCCGTAAAAGGGGGGTTTTCAGCCGGAAAGCCCTAATCAGCTGTGGGGCCTTCAGATCTCAGTTTCCTTCCGGAACTCGAGCACCATTCTCAACATCAGCATCATACTCCGGTACCCGGTGATTATCAGATCCATCCGTGTTCATCCGGAACAGTTATCAGCAGTTTCGGGATTCCAGGGGCGTGAGCAACTGTCTCTCAGAAGCAAGTCGCTATCCTGCCTAGAGGACTCAGAAATCACTCTTGTATCAGGCATTCTCTCCGGCACGGAAAGGCTATCAGCCCCGCAAATCCGCAGCTCCATCGAACACCTCCTTCCCTGAGGGCGTCACCCTTTTCTGACTGGGCGTCTTGCTGCTGGGGGTTCATCGTAAGCAAAGGAGATCAGTTCATCTCCGATCCAGCTCTCAGTGCCTGCATACTTTCTCCGGAGCAATTCAGCCGGCTTATCAGTGGTAAGTGTTCATTCTATCTCACAAACCCTAACCCTAATTTTTCCTATAAAATAGGGATTTTTGCATGGCAGTTTGCATGCCCAGTTGTATCAGCCTTTTTGCTTAGAAATAGAAAATATCGAGATTTGGGATATTACAGTGGTATCAGAACTATTTTCTTGGCCAGCTGTGGGCTTAAGAAATGAAAAGTAGATGAATAGAGAAGGAGATCCTTTTGTAACCTATAGGAGGAGGAAGAGTAGATACACAAAAGAATTTGAAGATATCCAACTAGAAGATACCAACTCAGACATGGAACAAACAGGTATACATTCGGATAGGGGAAAAGGAACGGGAGAAGAAGAGGATCGAATGGAGTTTCGCAGCTTGGTCTCTGCATTGCAAGACTTAGCCAAAGGACAAAAAGATGTCCTCAATGCAATCAATAGATTATCAGCGAAACCAGAAACAGGTCTCAACAGTACACCTCCCTCACCAGTAGATCGGGGATCTACAAGCAGCAGTGGAAAGGTAGCGCACACTAACATTCAGAATACTCCGCATATATACAGCAGACCTTCTATTAGGCCTAACATGCCTCACTTCTTGGCAGATACAGTAGGGGGCCCGATCATGCCGGTAGAACCTAGCGAGCCTTTTGGGGCTTATCTAGAGGAGTATAGAGACTTAGGGGATGAGTTTCATGCTGCCATGTCTTTTTTAGATTTCTACAACATGAAGAGCAGGAACATGCCCAGAAATTTCAACAAGGGTTTCAGTCACAACTATGAGTTGCAGAAGACCTTGGGCAGGTTGACCATCTCAAACTTTGATGGGACTCGCGGAGGATCAGTGAGGATATGGGTTCAGAAGTTGGATACCTATTTCCAACTCAACCCCATGACAGAGACAGACGCCATTAAATTGGCTACGCTTCACTTAGACGGAGAAGCTCACGAATGGTGGTACCACGGATTGGTGACATTGGGTCACAACACCATACATTCTTACGGTGAGTTCACTCAGAAACTCATAGAGA
>LPNX011150098.1:139950-203558 GCA_001517045.1 Pseudotsuga menziesii
ATGTCCAGGAATGTAGCATCTGTCAGCAAAACAAGATTGAGAACACCCATCCGGCAGGGTTACTCCAGCCATTGCCAATTCCAGAACAGAAGTGGGAGAGCATATCCATGGACTTTATTTCAGGCTTGCCCAAGGTCCAAGGGTGAGATTGTTTATATGTAGTAGTTGACAGACTGACCAAGTTTGCACATTTCTTCTCGATGTCATCAGACTACTCGGCAGCTCAAGTAGCTGAGTTATTCTTCAGGGAGGTCTTCAGATTACACGGGTTACCTAAGACCATTGTCAGTGATCGAGATAGCAGATTCACAGGTGCCTTCTAGCAGGAGCTGTTCAGATTGGTGGGGACCGAACTGGCTACTAGTACGAGTTATCATCCCCAGAGTGACGGGCAAACAGAAATAGTCAACAAGTGGATTGAAGGGTATTTAAGGAACTATGTAGCAGGGCAGCAACGAACCTGGATCAAATGGCTACACCTAGGAGAGTATTGCTACAATACTACCTATCACATGTCTATTAGGACGACTCCTTTTAAGGCATTATATGGTTATGAGGCTTTGGACTATGCAGATTTGGCATTTGGAGATAGTAGGGCTCCTAAGGCTAAGGATTGGATACAGGACAGTTAGGACATTCTGAAAATATTGAAGGAGAATTTACAAACAGCCCAGAATCAACAGAAGTTGTATGCCGACAGACATAGGATTGAGCGGAGCTTTGAGGTAGGGGATTTAGTGTACTTAAGGCTCCAGCCTTACAGACAGTCCTCACTTAAGAAGAAACGAGCAGAGAAGTTAAAACCCTGCTTCTATGGACCATACAGAATAATCAGGAAAGTGGGAGAGGTGGCATATGAACTAGAACTTCCACCGGAAAGCAAAATTCACAATGTGTTCCATGTGTCTAATCTGAAGAAGACCCTTGGGCAACACATTGCTCCATCCACCGAATTGCCTCATTTAGATGATGAGGGACTGCTGATACTGATTCCCGAATGGATCATACAGACTAGAGAGAGGAAGCTCAGGAACAGGATAATCAGAGAATACTTGGTTCAATGGAAGGAACTACCGCCAGAGGATGCCACCTGGGAAGGTGAACAGGTATTGCAGCATCCCAGTTTGAAGTTGCTTGAGGACAAGCAATCTCAAGCGGGGAGGACTGTAATGTCCCCTTCCAATTAGGCCTTGAGGCCCAAAACCGCTAACCTATGTGATTCCTGTGGGTTCGAGTGGTTACTGACAGCTAGTGGATTAGCTAAGGTCTGATGCCATCCATAGAAGATCTAGGGCATCGTCATTTGGTCAAGAAGGGCCACCAGGGCCAAAGGCCACCTTCGTGCATGCCATCCAAGCATTATTTAATGATGCATGCACTCTTTAAGTCTCCATCCGCATGCATGCAAGTCAACGGCAAATTAGAAGATAAAGTGACCTAATTAGGTCAAAGATTAGGTTTTGCGCAGTTGAACTTTATAAATAGAGGATAAAGCGAGAGGAGACTTCACTTTGGATTATGATTATTTTGGGAGCTCTTGGATAGCAGCACAACAGTTGGGGTTGGAGACGGAGTCTTCAGCTGACAGGATTTCGGCAGTGAAACATCTGTCCTAGTCTTATTCAGGGTAAGCCACACTGGTTCACCACTTGTTCTTCATTCATTCATCAGTTATCTAGCATATGGTATAGATCGTTGCAGGGACACGTGTGCAACCGTAAAAGGGGGGTTTTCAGCCGGAAAGCCCTAATCAGCTGTGGGGCCTTCAGATCTCAGTTTCCTTTCGGAACTCTGGCACCATTCTCAACATCAGCATCATACTCCGGTACCCGGTGATTATCAGATCCATCCGTGTTCATCCGAAACAGTTATCAGCAGTTTCGGGATTCCAGGGGCGTGAGCAGCTGTCTCTCAGAAGCAAGTCGCTATCCTACCTAGAGGACTCAGAAATCACTCTTGTATCAGGCATTCTCTCCGGCACGGAAAGGCTATCAGCCCCGCAAATCCGCAGCTCCATCGGACACCTTCCCTGAGGGCGTCACCCTTTTCTGACTGGGCGTCTTGTTGCTGGGGGTTCACCGTAAGCAGAGGAGATCAGTTCATCTCCGATCCAGCTCTCAGTGCCTGCATACTTTCTCCGAAGCAATTCAGTCGGCTTATCAGTGGTAAGTGTTCATTCTATCTCACAAACCCTAACCCTAATTTTTCCTATAAAATAGGGATTTTTGCATGCCCAGTTGTATCAACCTTTTTGCTTGGAAATAGAAAATATCGAGATTTGGGATATTACAGAGACTAATTAAGCTAGTCACTCAATCCCTTTTTGGATGTGAGCAACTAGTCAGTCAAAGCTGCAGAGATCCAGAGCATAACGAGGAATGAGCCTTGTTGATTTTAAGGATTTAGAACAATGTTTTCCTGGTTAGAAAAGAAAACCGAAGAATCTCATTCCAGGTTCAGTACTCGGGCAAGCCCTTGTCCATGAACTGTACTCGAGAAAGCAAGGGGATTTATTTTAAAATAAAAAGAAAATTGAAAAATAAAGGTTGTCTAATTACTACACTACCGAATTAGTGGGTAAGTATTCGTTTACTTTGTAAGCAAAATGTATTGTAGAATAAAATGCACATTCAAAGTATACGGTTTTGCAAAAGAAAATTATTGAAGTGTTCCTAGATCCTGGATTGGACCACGACAGTTAATTTTAACAACTAAGTTGCACCTAGTTGGACTTTCAAGCGAGCAGACAAAGAATGATCAGGTACACTTGGTCATAGCAAAGTTCACAAGTCCATCAGGCCTTCTTGGCCCTTTTATTTTTTGTACCACAATTTCATACCCCCTTGGGGGAATTGTAATAAACGTACTAGCATTACAAACTTTTTGTAAAGGACTTGCATTCCCAGGACTTAGACGTCAATCCGATCATTTCAAGGTGTTTTTTCCCTTGTCAATTATGCAATGCTGAATAAGCGATGTATAATTTTCGAGTTTTTCAACGCTCCTCCAAAGATGGAATGGTTGTCTTGGTGGTTAGGCCTTAGGAGGTTATTAAAGTTCATGTGCCAATGTATATAAGCATGTTTGACATAAATTTTGAGTCATATGGACATGTGCTAGGTCCCCTTAAGTTTTTTTTCAATTCCATGCAAAATTAGGCCATTTTTTAATGGTTTAAATGAAAAAATTCAAATTGTAATAAAAGTGTGGTCCAGAGTCTGATTTTGCCTCAGAACTCACTTTTTATATGTTTCAGGTGATTAAATCATCCCGTAAAGCATTTTTTTAAAATATGCGACAAAGTGGTCAAAAAATGTTAAAAATACACAAAATGACACAATTGACAAAAGTCAAAAGTCAATAAGAACATGACAAAGCATGTTGGTGATGTGGCAGGTTTGTATTTTAGTGAATGGCAATGTTCCATGGGGACGCGCCTCCCAGGGTCGAGGGCTCGCCCCGGGGATTGGGAGGCTCCATGTGAAACGTTTCCCAACACCCCCCTTTCTGCAAAACTTGGGGAAACATGGGTCTAGGAGTTTCTCGGATTGGAGGGCTCCCACAAGCCCCCACCCTCCTCGATTTTTAAATTTTTTTACTTAAAAAAGTGGTTCATCTTAAATTTTAGATTTTAACACCAAATGGTCATTATAAATCAAAATAGAAACAAATAAAAAAAAACATCGATATCATATGCTTGGCTATAACGATTACATTTACATTACACTAAATTCTTTGGGAACATAAGGATGCTAGTATGCAAATGGTGATGGGATGAGGAATTGATATGTTTATATGTTGGGGTTCATATTTTTCTTATTTTTCTATTTTTTTAAAATTTTAGAGACCGACCCCCCTATGCTAAGGACCTTGACAGCCCCCGTACCCCAAAATACCCCAAAATACCCCAAAATTTTGGGGTGTCTCTACACATCCCCAATGCGCGGTTCCCCGCTCCCGCGCCCCAGAAACTTGGTGGAACACTGGTGAAAGGTGAATCAAGCTAAGCTTTAAAGCATCACTTTTGAGGTTGATTTGGGAGTTAGCGAATCATCCCAAGCTAAGAAGTCCGCCAGCCCCAATAAAGCTCACACATGGGTTTTTTTGGCTCTCATTTGGATGGATTAATATGATTGCAGTGAGGGCGCATCTCTTATGAGATGTGGCCCCTCCACATTGAGATTGCTAACAAACCAATCGCGTGTATTTCTCAAGTTCATTCAAGCTCACGCAAATTGTACTCAAAGTTGGAAATGTGTCCCTCCTTTTTGGCTCGCAACTTGTGTTATGTGGCACTCATCAAGTGGGTTGGTGTAAGAGTAAGTGAGGGGAGCACCTATCTTGGAGAGGTGGCGCCTCCTCCATGTGATCCAATCAATCAAGACCCACATTTTCCTCCATGAACTCGACTTGAACCTCAATGATGGATATGCCCCCCTCCCTTGGCATTTGTGCTATTTAAGCAGGGCTCCAGGCTCATTGTATGGATGGTCAGTGAGGACCAAAAGGATGTTGAGTTGTATACTTGTAATCTTGTAATATTTTATGGAATAATAGAAGGATTTGGAGGCAAATCTCTTGTATCGAGCATCATTGTGCGTGGGTGATTATTGCATGGTTTATGAGGTAACCGGTATTAGCTTCTTTTCTTTGTGCATTTTTTTGGTTTTTTATGGGCCTACAAGGGAAGCTACCTCCCGGTAGGATAATATATTGTTCTAGTTTGATTCATGCTCTTATTGTTTGATGTTTGTAGATCTCTTAGCTCGCATGTACATTTTGTTTAATTGCATGTTTTCCAAGTTTCTACTTCCGACGACACCTTTGCTTGTGCAAAGATTTCTAAGTTGGTGCAGGAATCTAGCTTGAAGAGATGGTTGATCTTGGTTGACTACTCCAACTTTCAAGCAAATTTTGAAGAGCATAGTCCCTCCGCTTTCCACTTGCAGACTCCATGGCCCAAATATTCCTAGGCTTCCAGCATTCCTTCTCTCTCTCCTTCAATTTAAATCAAATTTTCCCTTTTGGTTACGATTACTCACATGCTTAAGTAGTTTAGTTTCTCTTTCAAAAGAATATCTAAAGGCTGATCTTTTTAAGCATGTTTCTAGATCTAGAATTATAAAGCATCATTCTTAGAAAATATCTAGTATTGTTAAGTACTTGTGCATATTTTTCGATCATTCAGTACCTAAATATTTTATGCTTTTAATGTTGTATTTGGCACATTTGGTGCATTATAGGTGGTTGTTTTTTGTCTTTCACTGACAGGACAAGGAGAAGTGTTGCTGAAAAATAAAAAATCTAAGCTATTCAAAGACCTCCCGAAGCACCTTTCTTGATATTATCTTTCTAAAACTTGTAAAACCTTTAAATCCATATCTATAAGGACCATTGGCATCCATCTGAAGCATTGTAAATAGCATCAATAAATTTTTGAGGCTCCTAAGAGCCCACTCCCCATCGCCCCTAGGGGGATTTGTGTCGGTGCAATTTTTTCATGGTTTTGCTTTTGTTGTGTAGTTTTGCTTTACAGATCAATATACTTTGTTATTTCAAATTTCAATTTCATTCATTGCAAAGTAATACAAATACTAACCCACTACGCTATACCGAATTACCAAAAAGGAAAACAAGCTTTCCTTGGGATCTTGGATTGCTTTTTGGGCAGCCAATATGATGAGCACTTAGATGCCAAATTTAACTTTAAACTTCAAAAGGAAAACTACTTCAAGCAAGCTCGAGATTTACTTAACAATACATGCGAAAAGAGAGCTTTCCTAAGCTATATCTACTTGAATAAATAAGACTTTTGAAGAACTTTGAGATCTAAGATTTAAAACATTTGCATACGAGATCTAAAGAAAGATTTAACTTTAAACAAGATAGATCTACATAAGCAAGGAAAGTAACCAAGGGAGAAATTGATTTTTTTTTAAGAGAAAGAGAGGGAGAAAAGAGCTTGTTGTCGTGGAAGATTTGCTCAAAGACTTCGTAGTGGGATGTTGAGGGACTATGTTTTTTAAAAATGCTAGAAGTAGAGTTAAATCAAGCTAGATCCACACTTCCTCCAAGCTAGATATAATGTAAACCACTCAAAAAACTTGCAAAAACCCGTGAGATCTGGTGATTACATATAAATTGAGATTACAACAACATGCATATAATCTTATAAAACAAATCCGATCTAGATCTCTAAAAATATGTATTCAAAATAGATGCAACAAGTAAACTTACTTGCAATATTCTATTTTTAACGATTGGCAGCAATCCTTTTAAGCCAGATTCACAAAGCAAGAGCAAGAAATTGAAATGAAAAATAGGTTACCTCATAAGCAAATGACAATTTTGGCCCACACACCAGAGCAACACAACATTAGCCTCCAAAGATTCTTTATTATCAAGCAAAATAACAGTAGCATAAACAAATTACAATAGCGTGAACTCTCTACTCCAACTCGAACTAGCTTGGAAGAGAGGCAGAGGCTTCATTATATAGTCAACAACCAACCAAAAGGGGTGTATCCTCAAGTGCCAGTGAAGGTTGAGTTCCATGAGTTGATTTAGGATCTAGCATGGATTGACTTCAAATGTGATGCACCGCATAGCGAAATTTGATATGTGCCAACATTTAGATTGATTCTCCATCAACGATTTGATGCCATATTTCATATGCGTTGTCCCTTTTGAAAAGATGTGCACCACCCTTGAAAGAAAAACTCGCCACATCACCATCAACAATTTCAATCATGATGCTTAGCCCCCAATGAGCTTGCCTACCACAAAGACAAACTCTCCTTGGTCTTTGGGATGAGTTGCCAACATGTCACATCATAACTTGGTGGGCGCATGAGATAGTGGACGCGCACAAACTTTGGATATACTCACCACCCTCCAAAAAAACTCTGAAAACGTATGCATTATTCCCTATCCTAAGTCGCCCACCATAAAGAACAAGAACAACACCTTTTCCAAGCCATTTGACCAAGTTCTCATGACTTATGATTTTTTTTACTTTGGTGTCATTTTGTCAGATTTTTAACATTAAACTGACATTTTGATGCCCCTTTAGAAAAAACTAGCCATACGTGATGATTTGGTTGCCCAACACATACGAAAAGTGGCCCTAGGGTAGAGAGGACGCTCTGAGTGTGAAAACGAGCATCCCCAAACCAAAAACGGAGTCCGGACCACACTTTTATTACAAATTGAAATTTCCCATTTAAACCATTAAAAATGGCCTAATTTTACGGGAAATTTTATTTTTCTCGGAATTGAACAAAAACTTAGGGGGACCTAGCACATGTCTGTTAGACAGTGGCAACAAGGAAGGTCTTCTATCATTGCATGTGTCCTTGCATGCTAGAAGACATTAAACAGTAAGCCAAATGTATTAATGTGATTTTCCTAAGTGAAAAGTGAAATAATTTAAGTGATGGCTAATCTAATCTTGGCCATTGATCTCATCCATTGATCCATAGTGAGGGTTAGGGTTTTTGCTTGGCCATTGAGTTAAAAGAAGATTCGGTGGAGAGGACACACACACACACAGATACAGACAAACAGAAAAGTCAGATAGAGAAATTTGCAGAGAAGACGAAGGAGCACTCACCTGGAGGATTCGCTAAGTTACCAAGCAGAGCACAGTGTCGTACAGGATCATGCAGAGGGAGGTTGTATGCAGCATAGGAAGGTCGTATACCAGTCATACGGATTATGTACAGCTGACGCAGAACCGTACGGATCCGTACAGCTAACACATAGGGTCGTATAGCTGACGCTGGAGGCCATACAGCTGCGCAGGGAAGTCGTACTGTTTGCAGGGTTTGCTCAATGATTTTGCAAAGGTTCTATTTTGTCAGGTTGGGTGTATTGAACCACTGGATTGTATTTGTTCTGTATCTTCATAATAAAATTTGATATCTGATTGCTACATCGGTTCGGTTTTCCCATCTTGGGTTTTATCCGAGTGTTTCCATACCCAAAAATACTGTCTATAGTGATGTCATTATTGTTGAATGTTTCTCAGTATTTATTTTCCGCTGCATTTCTAGTAAAAGAAACTCATGTGTGGCTATCAGTAAAAATTTAAATATATTGTGTAGCCCTAGTTTGAGTTTTAAAGGAAATTTTACATGGTATTAGAGCTCTATTGAGCTAATTATGAGAAATTGCAGCAGTAGTGATAGATCAGGGGCAAAACTATTGAAGACACAAACCAAGAATTCAGATCTAGGATTTGCCAGGTACACTTCACTATGGTCGTACAGTTGAGAATTGAGGACAGACTCCAAGGGGCTCAAAAATTTCTTACTTGGAAAGAAAGGATAACAAGGATCCTAGATGTCAGTGATGCAGAGGGGCACATTGAATCCATGAAGGTTGCGCCCACAGATTTGGTGGAGTTGGCAAGGTGGAAGAAGTTAGATTCCAGAGCTATGTTGATCATCTTGGATGGGGTGAAGGACCACATAGTCCCTCACCTTTCCGGGAAGAAGACCGCATTAGAAATGTGGAAGGACTTTACCAGAGCAAGAACGAAAACTGGAAGATTGTGTTGCAGGAGAGGATGCGTAGTACCAAGATGGCCAAGGGTGAAGGAGTTGTGTCTTATCTCACAAGGCTCACACAGATCAAAGACGAGCTTAGAGCAGTTGCCTTTAAGACTAAGGATGAGGAGCTAGTTCGTATAGCTCTCAATGGCTTTTATAAGCCATGGGACACCTTTGTGAAAGGTGTGGTGGCTAGGGAGAAGCTCCCTGACTGGAAAATATTGTGGGATGATTTTGTGTAGGAGGAGATCCCCATGGGTCAAGGTTCAGGTTCATCCAGCAGTGCCCAACAAATTGTGGATGAAGAAGCTCTAGCCCTAACAAGAAAGAGTAAGAGTAAAGCAAAGAAAAAGAAAGGTGGTAAGAAGAACATTGACATGTCTGAAGTCGAATGTTTTATTTGCCACAAGCAAGGACACTTTGCCTCCCAGTGTCCAAACAAGAAGAAGAAGAACAATACCCAAATGGAAGGTTCTGCAGAGGTGGAGGAATTCAGCAAGAACTTCGATGAAGATTTTTGTTTGATAGCTTGCATGGCAAGCACCACATGCAACAGCGTTTGGTACGTCGATAGTGGTGCATCTTGTCATATGACAAAACAAAAAATGTTCTTCAAGAGCTTGCAGGAGGGTGGATTAAATCTCCACATTGAGCTAGGTGATGATGCACAGTATCAGGCGCAAGGAGTTGGTACTGTTTCGTTTCAGAGGGAATCTGGCAAACCCCTCAGTTTTGCTGATGTATTGTATGTTTCGGGGTTGATCAGGAACCTCATATCCGTTTCCACCTTGGAGGACAAGGGATTTCAGGTGAAGTTTCGAGATCATAAGGTGTATATCAGACCCAAGGGGTTGGATAGGAGTTTGGATCAGGTGATTGGGATCTAAAGCAGGAAGGTGTATAGACTACACTTCAAGTCTGCAAAGTCTCTAGTCAACAGCAGTAGCAGTCAGGGTGAGTTGTGGCATAGGAGGATAGCACACCTACACCATGGAGCACTGAGGCATTTGAGACAGGAAGTCATTGGAGTTTCTCAGGTACAAGAGGAGAAGCATAACCGCTGCAAGGGTTGTGCGTTGGGGAAGAACATTACGAAGCCTTTCCCACATGGTGAGCACAAGTCTAAGGGGACCTTGGACTTAGTGCATTTGGATGTTTGCGGACCCATGAGTGTCCAATCATTCAGTGGCTATAGTTATTGTGTCACTTTCATTGATGACTATTCCAGGAAGGCCTGGATCTATTTCTTGAGGGCCAAGTCAAAGGTCTTTGAGCGGTTTTGGTAGTTCAAGACTCTCGTAGAGAACCAAACAGGAAGGAAGATCCGAGTATTGAGGAAGGACAACGGGGGTGAGTATACCTCCGATGAGTTCTTAGAGTATTGTTCATCGGAGGGGATCAAGAAGAAGCACATTGTGCCTCATACCCCGCAGCAAAGTGGAGTGGCAGAGAGGAAGAACATGACATTGGTAGGAGCAGCCACGGCCATGCTATTTGATCAGGGATTGTCACAATTCCTATGGGCCGAGGCATACAAAACCACAGTTGACATTCAGAACAGGTGTCCCCACATAGCTTTGGGGAGGAAGACACTCGAGGAGGTCTTCACAGGCACTAGACCAGATGTGAGCCACTTGCGCATATTTGGGAGTGTCTACTATTGTCACATTCATGCTGACACTAGGAAGAAGTTAGACCCTTCTGGAGAGAAGGGATTACTTGTTGGTTACAGCGAGACTTCGAAGGCATACAAAGTATATATTTTTGCTCGCAAGAGGATCATTGTGAGTAGGGATGTCCAGTTTGGTGAGGGCAGAGCCTTACAGAGATCTATGGACTTACCAGTACAGGAGCAACCAACAGAAGCCTCGGGGGTCAAGTTGGAGGAGCCATAGGTACAGGCACACACACAAAGCATAGGTTCTAGTAGTCAGAGGGAGTCAGGTGGAAAGGATCCTTTAGTCATTGACTTGGAGAATGAGTTCCAACATGAGACAGATGTCCAACAACCGCAGCAGGTAGACACTAGGCCACAACCTAAGTGGTTTAGGTCCAGAGTTCAGGATTCCAGGGAGGTAACTCTTCCACAAAGCTCCATGAGGCAGAGCAAACCACCAGAGAGACTTAGCTATATGGCATTGATGATGTAGTTGATTAACTCTGAACCTTCCAATTTCGAGGAGGTTGCACAACATGACATGTGGCAAGAGGCCAGTTGAGGAGTATGACTCAATCATGAAGAATCAAGTATGGGAGGTTGTGCCGAGGCCAGAAGGTAAAAGGGTGGTGGGATCCAAATGGATCTACATGGTAAAGCATGCAGCAGACGAAAGCGTGGAGAAGTACAAGGCGCGCTTCGTGGCAAAGGGGTTTTCATATAAGGAAGGTATTGACTATGAGGAGACCTTTGCCCCTGTCGCCAGATATTCTTCTATTCGGACCGTTATCTGATTAGCAACAGAGATGGGTTGGTGTGTTCATCAGATGGACGTCAAGACTGCATTCCTCAATGAAGTTATACAGGAGGAGGTATTCATTGAGCAGCCCGAGGGGGTTTGATGTGGAGAACAGGGAGACGCATGTATGTAGGTTGCAGAGAGGTCTCTATGGGCTCAAGCAGGTACCTCGGGCATTGTACTCAAGGATAGACAGTTATCAACGGGAGATGGGATTCCAACGGAGTGAGGCAAGCCACTACCTGTACTTCTTGACAGGTAAGGTGCCTCTCACACTGGCACTGTATGTAGATGATCTCTTTCTTACAGGAGATGAGAAGTTGAGTGATGACTGCAAGTCCAACCTTGCAGTTGAATTTGAGATGAAAGACCTTGTGTCGATGCATTACTTCCTAGGCTTGGAGTTTTGGCAGAGAAACGAGTGCTTCATCACTGGACAAGGGAAGTATGTAGTGGAGATCTTGAAGAGATTCAGGATGGTGGATTGCAAGTCCATGTCCATACCTCTAGTTTCCAACTAGAGGAAGATTGATGCATCGAGGTCAGACGGGTTTGATCCTACATTGTATCGCCAACTTATCGGATCGCTCATGTACCTGGTCAACACACCGAGACATTAGCTTTGCAGACAACTCTTTGAGCCAGTTCATGGTGGACCCTCGAAGAGTACATTGGATAGCTGCGAAGCACGAGCTTCACTACATTACAGGTACATTGGAGTATGGGTTGGTTTATGAGCGTAGTGGAAGTGTATAGTTAGTAGGCTTCACAGATGTTGATTGGGCAAGATGTGTAGAAGATCGAAAGAGCACTTCATGTTGTTGCTTCAGCATTGGGTCAAGGGTTGTCTCTTGGTTCAGCAGGAAGCAGAAGTCAGTTGCATTGAGCTCAGCAGAGGCTGAGTACATGCAGCCAGCTTGGATGCATGTGAGGGAATGTGGCCGAGGAAGATGCTTTCAGGGTTATTCGAGTGTGAGCTAGAGGTTATATTGGTTCACTCTGACAATCAAAGTGGCATCAGGCTGTCTATAAATCTAGTGTTCCATGACCAGAGCAAACACCTAGACATCCAGTACCACTTCCTGAGAGATTTTGTACAGAAAGGAACCATTCGGTTAGAGTACATTCAAACCAGTGTAACAAAAACCAAATTGGAACCAGTAAAACCAGTCGGTCCGACTGGTTTCGGGGCCTCACCGGGTCAAACCAGTGTCTCAAACCGGAAATGACCAGTTTCGTACGAAACTAGTCGGTTTTGACCGGTTTTACCGATTTTGACCAGTTCCAGTTTTAACCAATTCCATACATAACAATACAACAACACTTAAGAGGATATTTTTTAAATTAAAAAAAAATATTAGAAGTTGGTTGAGTGGGGAAGGTTCTATTGAAATATGCTTAGTATGGCACATAGCAAGAGCAGTTTTTGCAAATTTGTGTATAATGGTTTGGATTCACATGGTTGCACATGAATATATATATATATATATATAATTTTTCAAATGTTAAATAGTTTTTTGTATTTTTGGTGGACCAGTTTTGTGATCCGTTTTTTTTCCCGGTTTTGGTATGGTTTCGGTCCGGGTTTGGTTTTCAGGGTTGGTCGGTTCGACCATTGGTTCGGTTTTTGTAACCTTGATTCAAACAGATGAGCAGGTGGCAGACATTTTAACCAAGGCACTTTACAGATAGTTTTGTGAAGTTCAGAGACAAGTTGGGGTTGCTACCGAATCCCTTCCTCGTTGAGAGGGAGTGTTAGAAAGTGGCAACAAGGAAGGTCTTCCTGCATGCATGTGTTCTTGCATGCAGAAGACTTAAATTAAGAAACCAGTTGTATTTAATTTACTTTTCCTAAGTTTACTTTGGAAAATAAATTAAAGTGATGTAAATTAACTTTAGTGAAACACTTATTAAAGTGAAAGTGAAATTAGCGTTTTTTCTTTACCACTAGTCAAAGTGAAAGTGAAATTAGGGTTTTTGCTTTACATAAAGTTATAAAAGAGAGATCAATTGGTGGAGAGAACACACACACTTGTATTCCGACAGAGACAAGATACAGACAGGGACAGAAAGTCAAATAGAGGATTTAACTAGGAAGACGGAGGAGCGAGCAGCAGGATCATCGAGCTTCGTACAACTCTGTCTTACACTCACACAGGAGGGTGTTAAGGTTTAGCTGGGATTTGCCCAGTGATTCTGTCGGGTACTGCATTCGCCAGTTTTGGGTGAATTTGCAGTGATTGTAAAAGTTCCATATTTTCTCATAATAAAATCTATATCCGATTGCTGCACCGGTTTTCCCATCTTGGGTTTTTCCGGGGGTTCCCATACCCAAAATAATAGTGTCAATATTGTGATGTCGTGATTTATTTCTCAATTTTGTATTCCGCTGCATACTGTAAAAGATATTCATGTGTGGTTATTAGTAGAGATTTGCATGCACTATTTAGCCCTAGTTTGAATATTAAAGGAAAATTTACACTTGCATACTAGAAGACATTAAACAGGAAGCCAAATGTATTAATGTGATTTTCCTAAGTTTAGACTTAGGAAAATACATTAATTAATCAAAATTGATTTTGACTTAATGGAGTCACTTTTATAAAGTAAAAAGTGAAAAAATTTAAGTGATGGCTAATCTAATCTTAGCCATTGATCTCACCAGAGGATCTCACCCATTAATCCATAGTGAGGGTTAGGGTTTTCGCTTGGCCATTGAGTTAAAAGAAGATTTGGTGGAGAGGACACACAGAGAGATACAAACTAACAAAAAAGTCATACATAGAAATTTGTAGAGAAGACTGTGGAGCACTCACCTAGAGGATTCGTCGAGTTACTAGGCAGAGCATAGTGTCGTACAGGATCACGCAAAGGGAGGTCGTACGCAGCAAAGGAAGGTCGTACATCAACCATACAAATTTCGTACAACTGACGCAGGACCGTACGGATTTGTACAGGTGATGCAGCCGGTCGTACTGCTGACACTGGAGATCATACAGCTGCCCAGGGAGGCCATACTGTTTGTTGGGTTTGCTCGGTGATTTTGTAGAGGTTCTAGTTTGCTAGGATGGGTGTATTGAACCATTAGATTGTATTTGTTCTATATCTTCATAATAAAATTTCATATCTCACTGTTGCACCGATTTTCTCATCTTGGGTTTTATCCAAGGGTTTCCATACCCAAAAATACTGTGTCTATATTGATGTGATTATTGTTGAATGTTTCTCAGTATTTATTTTCTGCTGCATTACTAGTAAAAGAAACTCATGTGTGGTTATCAATAAAAATAAAAATATATTGTGTAGCCCTAGTTTGAGTTTTAAAGGAAATTTTACAATGTCCATACAACTCAATATTGATGACTTGCATGCTCATACATTGACACTTAAGCTCTAATAACCTCCTAAGGCCTAAACACCAATACGACTACCCCAACTTTGGAGGTATGAGTGAAAAACTTGAAAATTATTAGTCGTTTGTTCAACTACCAATAATTAACAAGGGAAAAAACACTCTGGGCTAGTTGGATTGATGTCTAAGTCCTAGAAAGTTGAGTCTTTTACATACAACTCTCATGTTAGCACATTTATTACAATTCCCCAAATGGGGTATGAACATGTAGTTCAAAAAATAAAAGGGTCTAGAAGGCCTAATGAACTTTTGAAGTCTGATCATGAACAAGTATCCTTATTCAAACTTTGTCGTCTCACTTGAAGTCCAACTAAGTATGACTTAGTCGAAAACAAGGTGCATTTGTATTCAGAAATTAAAGACTAAATTTTCCAAAATTACAGTCAAGAGTTGTTTTATGATTTTCTGAGCATAGAACAAAAAAATTCTGAACCTTAAACGTGGGTAGTGTTGTCGCCTTTCACATACCTGAGGGGGGTGTGGCATAAATCTTCAAGCCACTCAGTGTGTCCTTGGGGGCAATTCTCGAGTCAAGGCTGTCACCTTGTTCTTGATTCCTTCGTTTATGCCAATTCCTAATCGAAGCCAAGGGGGGTAGACCCTATTAAATGCTAAGGTTGTTACGACTTAGTGTGATGATGATTAAATTACTTAGGACTTTGATGAAAAAGAAATATCGGAACAAGATATTTGCAATGATATTTAAACACAACATCATATATAATCACTTAACACATGATATATAAAGCATATAGAAGCAAATGATTGTATGATGATAATACCAGTGCCAAAGATGGAGTCCGAAATAAGAAAATGTTGTTGTATTGCAAATGCTTTTGGTTAGTTTTAGATTAATATGGAAGATGAGTGAATTAGATTAGGGGGAAGTGAACTCCAAATATACCCGAAAGTACGAGGAGTATGTCCAAAACCCTTATTAGATGTGGTTCCACACAAGGAATATGTGGGTTGGGTCAGGGTCTCTAAGACGTGTCCAACACTACAATAAACAAGAGCATAGCCTGACGGTGTCTCAAGGTCACTACCCTATTGTTCCTGCTTCTTTCGTGAACTTTCCCCGCAACGGATCAAATCGAGGCGTTGGATTTTTGCCTTGGGAGGTTAATTCAAATGTGGGACTAATTACTAGTCGCCCACGTTGCTTTTGATGCAGCCTATTGTTCAGTTGAACACAACGGTGCAAAGCATACACAACAAAGTCTTGTCGATTTTAAAGATTTTATAGACTTTGTTTGTTTGTTAAAAAAGGAAAAAAGTAACCTCCAAGAATCTCTTTCGGTTCAAATGGACCTCAATCAGAAAAGCAAGAAGGGGTAAATTTTAAACGAGAAATAAAAATAAAACTAAGGTACCGAAAGGAACAATGATTTTCTAATTAGGCCTACCATGCATCTCTTTCCCCTTTCGGGTAACTCAAGAAGTCGTGGGGTTAGTATTAGTGTTACTCTTGATCAAATAAAGATATAAATGAATGCACAAATCCAAGAATACTATTTTGCAAAAGAAACTAAACTAAATAAACAAAAACATGAAAAAATGGTATCGACTTAGACTCCCCCTAGGGGGATGGGGAATGGGATCTGAAGAGCCTACTCGAAATTTTTTTATGCTCGGTTACAAAATTCTTGAAAAACAATACTCTTTGCTCCTTGTTATCTAGGATCCAAAGGCTTACAACAAGTAAAAAATTGAGAGATATTGGAAAGGAGAGCTCTAGGAAGCCTTGAATGGCTTAAATCTCCCAAAATTGGGCAGCACCCCCTTCTCTTTTTTGATGGACCTGATAAAAACCAACAAGTTATTAGCATCTAAAAAAAATTTTAAAAAATTCCAAGTTAAAAAATGATAAAAAAATGCAAAGAAATGACAAAGGAAAGCAAAGCAAGCTTTCCTTGGGATCTTGGCTTGCTTTTTGGGAAGCCAATACGATGTGCACTTAGTGTGCCAGATTCAACTTTAAAATTTAGGCAAAATACTTTCAGATGTCAAGTTAAGAATATGCTTGAAATTTGCTTGCAAAGGAAAGTAGGTTTAGCTAGATCTATTCAACGAAAGATGAATCTTTTGTACAAAACTTTCAGATCTAGACTATGAGCTTTTAGAAGATAGATCTATGACAAATTTTACTCTACGATGATAGATCTAAAAATCTAAAAGCTATGAACCAAGTAACCACGTAGATTTTAAATTTTAAAAGGAGATAGAGCAGAGGACAAGCTTGTAGCTGTGAAGATCAACCAAAGAGGTTCCAGTGGAAGCCGTTGGACAATGTCGAGTGAAAAGGTGAAGATGATAAGGAACAAGCTTGTTCAAAACCTTCTCCACAGTAACCTGTAACTAGCATAAGTAAAACTTGCAGAGATATTTGTGGGATACAATGATATACATATAAAAGACTAGAGAATGATATACATATAAAAGACTAGAGCAGCATGATAATAAACTTATTGAAAATGATAGATCTTGATCTTTACATACATCTGAACAATAGAATCTATAAATAAACTTATTTAAAGACTCTTTCCTTTCGATTGGGAACAATCCTGACAAGGTTAGATTCACAAATCAAGCAACGAAAAAATACACTAGATACAGATTACCTCAAGCATAAGCAACAATATTCATCCAACCGAATGCCATACACCATCTAGCCTGCAAAGCTTTTCTTTATTCACAATGAAAAATCCAACAACAGTAGTACAATTGCAAGCCTTCCGAAGCAACTATAACTCTTCAACGGAGAGGTTCATGCTTTATTTATAGCCAGAGTAAGAGAAAGTGGGTGCATCTAACACTGGCAGAGGAAGTTCAGTTGAGAGATATTCTAACTGAGTTGAAGTAATTTGAAGTGGAGTGGATACCAAACTCCAACAACCCACTCATTGGCTACCAACATCACCCAACCACTCGCTAATCACCTGATCCTCCATCACGCGTGAATCTCAAAGGTATTGGCGTCAATCCTTACATGGAGCTCTTCACCAACATTCGCTAGCTTCATGTGATACGCGATTTCATATAACAAATGATTTTTGAAGGATTTTTTACTTTTTAAATGATTTTGATTTTTTCAAAAATTGACATTGGTGCCAAAATGATGCATCTTTAGCATTAAAACGCTAAAACGATGCTTTGTTCGCTGAATAATGCTCCATGGGGTGTTCTAGCCGCTAGAAACATATGAAAAGTGGCCTCTAGAGTAAAAATGATGCTCTGAGTGTGAAAACAAGCATCCCCACGCCAGAAACGGACTTCGGACCCATCAATTATTACATTTTGAAGTTTTTAATTAAACCATTAAAAAATGGCCTAATTTTGCAGGAAATTTTATTTTTCTTGGAATCAGACGAAACTCTAAGGGGACCTAACACATATCCATACGACTCAATTTGAATGCCTAGCATGTTTATAAACACTAACACGGAGGCTCTAATAACCTCCTAAGTCCTAACCACCAAGACGACTACCCCAACATTGGAGGTCCGGGTGAAAAACTCAAAAATTATTAGTCATTTGTTCAACAACCAATAATTACCGAGGAAAAAAACACTCTCGGCTAGTCGGCTTGATGCCTAAGTCTAGAAGTCAAGCCTTTTATAAAAATTGACCATGCTATCACATTTATTACAATTCCCCCAATGGGGTATGAACATGTGTTACAAAAAAATTTGATCAGACTCTCAGAAAAATTTTGAACAGACTCACACACCTGCGGGGGAACGTGGCAGAAATATTCAAGCTACTTGGTGTGTTCTTGGGGGCAATTCTCGAGTCAAAGCTATCACCTTGTTCTTGACTTCTCCATTTAGGCCAACTCCTAACGAAGCCAAGGGGGGTAGACCCTATTTAGTTGCTAAGGTTGTTAAGGCTTAGTGATGATGATTTTAGTTGTTTAGGAGTTTTAAATAGAAACGAGCAATTGAATAAGATATTGCAACAAAGCTAATTAAAGCACAACATCATATAGATTAACAAGTGATATGCAAAGCACACAAAAGAAGATGATTGTAAAATGTAAAACCAGTGGCAATGGAGTCCAAAAAATAAAGATTGCTTGTTGTATTGTCGAAAGGAAATATGTTGCAAGTGCTCTTGGTTAATTTTAAATTAATATGGAGATGAGTTGATTAACTTAGGGGGAAGGGAACTCCAAATATACCCGACGGTATGAGGAGTATGTCCAAAACCTTTATTCGATGCGGCTCCCTAAAAGGAATATGTGGGATGGTTGGAGTCTCTGAGACGTGTTCAACACTACACCAACAAGGGTGTAGCCTAACGATGTCTTGAGGTCACTACCCAATTGTTCCCGCTTCCTTTGTGGATTTTGCCACCGCAACGAATCAAATAGAAGCGTTGGATTTTCGCCTGAGAGATTAATCGAAATGTGAAAATTAATTAATCTAGTCACCCACATTGCTTTTAATGCAGCCAATTGTTCGAACGAACCGCAACAGTGCAAAGCATACACAACGGAGTCTAAGTAATTTTTAAGGATTTTATGAATTGTTTTGTTTGTTAAAAAGGAAAAATGTGACCTTTAAGGGTCTCTTTCGGTTCAAGTGAACTTCAATTGAGAAAGCAAGGAGGGGTAAATTTTATTTTGCTTAAAGTAAAATATACTTTGAAATGTAAATAAGGACAAAGCAAGTTATATAATTAATCCTACTGCGCATCTCTTTCCCCTTTCGGGTGACTCAGGAAGTTGTGGGGTAAGTAGTAGTATTACTTTGATAAATAAAATATGGAATGATATGATCAAGCTTGCAACATCTAACAAAGTATACTTTCCTGCAAATAAGAACTAAACTAAAGCAAAACAAGAAAAATGCAAAAAAAACGAAAAAAACAAAACAAAGACGCTGATCCCCCTAGGGGATGGGGAGTGGGCTCGAAAGACCCTACTCGAGATATTTTTTATTATTGCAGTTAAAATATTGTTAGAAAATGCTCTTTGGCCCTTGTTATTTGGGATCCAAAGGCTTACAACAAGTCAAAAATTGACAGATATTGGAAAAGACAGCTTCAAGAAGCCCTAAATGGCCTAAATATCCCAAAATCGGGCATCACCTCCCTCTCTTTTTTGACGGACTTGCTAAAAACCAGCAAGTTATTAAACCCAAAAGATGCTTAAAAATTCTTTAAGAGTGTCTTTGAACACCTAAAAAAAAATTCTAAAAATTCTAAGTTAAAAAGAGAGAAAAAAAATGCAAAGAAATGACCAAGGAAAGCAAGACTCAACGATGTCACTTGGGATCTTGGCTTGCCTTTTGGGCAGCCAATACGATGTCACTTTATGCAAGACTCAACTTTAAAATTTCAAAGGAAAACTACTTTATGCAAGTTTTATATTTACTTTAAAGTACTTGAGAAAAAGAGACCTCCTATGCCTAGATTTGCTCTTGAAAACATAAAACTTTAAAGCACATTAGATCTAAGCTTTAAGCACTTACATATGAGATCTAAAGAAGATTTTAACTTTAAACGAGATAGATCTACATAAGCAAGAAAAGTATCCAAAGGGGTAAATTGATTTAAATTGAAGGAGAGAGAGAGAGGGAATGCTGGAAGCCTGGGAATATTTGGGTCGTGGAGTCTACAAGTGGAAAGCGGAGGGACTATGCTCTTCAAAATTTGCTTGAATGATGGAGGAGTCAACTTAGATCAACCATCGCTTCAAGCTAGATACCCGCATCAACTTAAAAATCTTTGCACAAGAAAGGTTACAAGCAAAGGTGCTGTTGGAAGTAAAAACTTGGAAAGCATGCAATTAAACAAAATGTACATGCGAGCTAAGAGATCTACAACCATCAGACAATAAGAGCATGAATCAAACTAGAACAATCTCTTATCCTACCGGGATATAGCTCCCCTTGTAGGCCCACAACAAACCAAAGAAATGCACAATGAAAAGAAGCTAATATTGGTTACCTCATAAACCATGCAATACTCATCCACACACAATGATGCTCGACACAAGAGGTTTTCCTCCAAAGCTTTCTTTTATTCCATAAAATACTACGATATTACAAGTACACAACTCAACTGCCTTTTGGCCCTCTCTGACCATCCAAATAATGAATCGAGAGCTTGCTTAAATAGCCAAATGAGAGAGGGGGAGGGTGCTACCTACACTGAAGATAGACTGGAAGTGTATTCGAGTTAAACTAAGTTGAAGTGAAGAGGCAAGTGCCACATCACCCAACCAACCACTCGAATTCAATGAAATTGGCATCAATCTATCGACACGTGCAACTTGAATGAAGTTGGTGTGAAATGTTGACGTCATCCTTCTCTACACACTCGCTACCACCCATTAAACTTTAAACCAAAGCTTAAAACAATTTCATGTTTGAGAGGGGGGTCCACCACCTTATCCACTCGTAGCCTTCACATTTAGTTAGCGTGAATCCCTTTCATGGCATCACCCCTTCATAACATATTTGCTACCACTCTTTGTGATAAATACCATATGACATGATATATCACTTAAACAAACTTTATCCAAAGGTTTCACATGAAGGGGGGTCCATAATACAACTCGCTAGCTTGTTTGGTGAAGTTGGCATGAAACTTCATAGGTTGAGTCACCATTTATAATAAAACTTTCACCACTTAAGAATTATAACCAAAGTGTAAGTCTTTCACATTTGGAAAAGGTCGCATACCATGACGGACCCCTTTGCCATGTCATCCCACTTTTTAAACTAATCATTTTTTACTTTTTCAAACTTATCCTTTTGTGCCAGATTGTTGTAATTTAGCATTAAAATGCCATTTTGATGCTCCGTTAGTTGAATAATGCTCCATGGGGTGTTTTGGCTACCTGAAAGACATGAAAAGTAGTCCATGAGGTAAAGAGGAGGCTCTGAGTGTGAAAACAAGCATCCCCACGCCAAAAACGGACTTCGAACCTGACTTTTATTACACTTTGAATTTTTTTAATTAAACCATTAAAAAATGGCCTAATTTTGCAGGTAAAATTATTTTTCTCGGAATCAGACAAAACTCTAGGGGGCCCTAGCACATGTCCATACGACTCAATTTGAATGCCTACCATGTTGAAAAACACTGACACGAAGGCTCTAATAACCTCCTAAGGCCTAACCACCAAGGCGACTACCCCAACTTTGGAGGTATGAGTGAAAAACTCATAAATTATTAGTCGTTTGTTCAACAACCAATAATATCCAAGGGAAAAAACACTCTGGGCTAGTCAGCTTGATGCTTATGTCTGGGAAGCCGAGCGTTTTATAAAAATTATCATGCTAGCACATTTTTTACAATTTTCCCCAAGGGGGTATGAACATGTGTTACAACAAATTTCGAACGGACTCCCAAAAAAAGCCTGGCGGACCTCTAACCTCTGATCATGAACAAGTGTGCTTGTTCAAACCTTGTCGGCTCACTTGAAAAATCCACCAAGTACAACTTAGGTGGTAACAAGCCCCACTCAAGTCGCTACCAATAGAAATAACTCGCCTTGGTCTTGAGTTGAACTATCAACATGTCACATTTTGATTGCCACATTAATCCATGTGACTTAGGAAAATGGTGGGCACATGCTATATCTTGGATATAATTGCTACCTTCAAAAATATCATAAAACACGTGCTTTATTACTTAGCCTAAGTCGCCCATCACTACAAGACAAATTTAGCCACCTGATTTGACTTTTAAAAACATGTTTTCCATGTCTCCACATGAATTTGGTTTTGTCATTTTGTCGCATTTTTAGCATTTTTTTGACCCTTTTGTTGCCTCTTTAAGCAAAAATTATTTACGGGATGATTTGGTCGCCCAAAACATATGAAAAGTGGGTCCTAGGATAAAGAGGATGCTCTGAGTGTGAAAACGAGCATCCCCACGCCAAAATACGCCTCCATATCACACTTTTATTACAATTTGATTTTTTCCATTTAAACCATTAAAAAATGGCATAATTTTGCGGGAAATTTTATTTTTCTCGGAATTGAAAAAAAATAGGGGGACCTAGCACATGTCCATACGACTAAAAATTAATGTCTATCACGTTTATAAACATTGACACATAGACTCTAATAACCTCCTAAGGCCTAACCACCAAGACTACTACCCCAACTTTAGAGGTGTGAGTGAAAAACTCGGAAATTATTAATCATTTGTTCAACGACAAATAATTACCAAGGGAAAAAACACTCTAGGCTAGTCGGCTTGATGTATAAGTCTAGGAGATCGAGTCTTTTACATACTTCACCATGCTAGCACATTTATTACAATTCCCCCAAGGGGGTATGAACATGTGGTATAAGAAAATTTAAAAAATTTCCCAGAAAAAGGCCTGGTGAACTTCTGAACTCTGAAGAACGAACAAGTATATTTGTTCTACTTTGACGGCTCACTTGAAATCCAACTAAGTATGACTTAGTAGGTAACAAGCCCTACTAGAACAAGAGGTTTTTTGTCAAAAGATAATCCTGTAAATCTGGTTGTTTTATCAGTTGTTTTAATGTAAATTGATAATCATTTCGGTTATTAAAAAAATAGTTAGGTATTTGGGAATTATGTAACGTACTCCTCTCTCCTACCATGTAATGAGACATTGCATCATCTAATGAATGAATCAATCCACTCATTCTCATTCATGTGTATTCATGTCCATGTATGTGTGTGTAAAAATCTCACACACAACCCAATGGAAATTAGATGCAATAACCATCTCTTAAAGCCTTCCACACAGCATGTCAATTATGATAGTCTTTCTCTAGTGACTAGTTATTTATGATAATGGAATTGAATTTTTGTACTTCAGTAACAATCTTGGATACTATATATATAGCTTAATGCAAAATGTTGAAGATCAATGAATTAAGTTACTAAAATTCTAGTGGAAATATGAATGTAATTGTAAAATGGATGTTTTTTATGTAATGAATTATTTAAGCCACAATGATATTGCCTCTCACGTCTCTTGGAAATGACTGTCACTAGTAAGTTTACAACCAAGTTCTTTCAGCTATGACAAAAGCATAAATTGTTAGTTGAAATAGCTATGACCAAAGCAGAGAGGCTAAACCATAATAAAGCAATGAAAATTTTAACTTTGGATGTACTACTTCACTGCAATTGCATAGTTAGAAGTTAGAACCCCTACTGTAAGAACATGTGCATCTAAGCTTAGTAAACATAAACATGAAAAATTCCTAATCGTCCAGTTCCTACTCGCAAATTAAGCACAAAAAATGGGACAGTTAAGTACTATGGACAAAACTATAGCTTTCAATGATATTGTGAAAAGCAGCATACAAACTAAACAAGAGTGCCATCCCTCTTTGGTAGAATTTAGTATACAAGCCCTATAAGAAATATATTGTTATTAATTACTCCAAAACATAGCACAGACAATATTCATTTGAATTTTCTGTTCACCTGTAGGAGTGATGACTTGTTTTTCAGTGAATGGTAGATGGCCTAGGCCATTCTCAACAACCTGATTAGACATGGAAAAGACTAAAAATTAAAAGATTACCTCAGCAGACAAACAAACAAGGAGCAGAATAAGGCAATGCTACAGAGTAACCAGGCCCTCTATACTTCAAAAATGCTTCTCTGCAATGGAAAGTTTGATAAAAGATACCAGTCGAATAATCCGATCTGAATAAAAGACAAAATCATGTTTTGTGGTTTCACGATCTCGTATGAGTGTATGCATCCCACGAATCTGCCAAGTTTGAAACTTAAAATCTTAAAAGCTACCCCAGTCAATTTTTGATAGCAAACACCAAATTTAAACACCACATATTGCACTAGCCCCATTTATACCTTTAAACAGTCCAATTATTCTCTAATTCTCAAAATATGCATTGCTGTCAATCCAGATAGTGGAATTCCTTAAGTTCAATGAAATAAACAAAAGCATTTACCTGTAAATTCTATTGGATAACATATTCAAAAATCATTATACCTGGAAAGTACTTTGGATGACATAAACATTGGGATAAATTTTGCACAGGTCATGTTGTCCAAGCTTTGTTTGAATGTGCTGCACAATAAGATTGATTGCAACATAGTTGTCTCCTCCTCGTGGGATAATAACATCAGCATACTTTTTTGAAGGTAGTACAAAATCATCAAAAGATGGCTTCACGAACTTGGCATACTGCAGCATATGAAGAACGGAAGACATCCATCTAAGAATTGTATAACTTTGATTACAAATAAGCACATGCAAAAGTAGTCCAATATACAAGCATTCAATGCCTACTTCATCCCTGCTTAAATCAAAGAGTAACTTAAGCATGCAAGTGTTTATAACTAGCAAAACAGTTTTTTGTGATGCAAATAAAGTACACAACAGGTGCAATCTCTAACAAATATCCATAATAATAAGGTAAAGATTTACCTACAAAACTGTCTTAGGTATTATCATCAAGACAAAATTCTGACAAAAAGTACCGAAGATATGAAAATATAGTCAAATAGTACCCTCCAAAATATTACCTGGTGGTAGGTAGGGGCAACATGGTGGATTATTGGAACCACCTGTGGAAAAAGCTTTTCATGTATAGATTGCAAATAAAGTGATCTTGGGCTTGGCAAGTGTTATCCACTAAGTTGCATTTAGGGGATTTCCAGTGGTTGCCAGAGTATTGAACAAGTCAATTGTTCATTGGCTGTGCTTAGAAGTTCCGTGGTTACATCAGAACCAGTTGTAGTCCCTTTTTTAATAAAATGCATGTCCATACCCCTTGGGGACGTTGAAATAAATGTCCTAACACGGAAAACATTTTGTAAAGGACTTGGCTTCCTAGGACTTGGCCATCAATCCGATCATTCCAAGGTGTTTCTTCCCTTGTCAATTATGCAATGCTGAATAAGCGGTGTATAATTTTCGCGTTTTTCACCGCTCCTCCAAAGCTGGAATTTTCGTCTTGGTGGTTAAACCCGGGGAGGCTATTAAATTGCATGTGTCGATGTATATAAGCATGTTAGACATGGGTTTGAGTCATTATGGACATGTACTAGCTCCCCCTTAGGTTTTTTTATTTCCAAAAAAGTAAATTTTCTGCAATTTTAGGCCATTTTTAATGGTTTAAATGGAAAAATTCAAAATGTAATAAAAGTATGATCCGAAGTCCGTTTTTGGCATGGTTGGGCTCGTTTTCAAGCTCATAGCACCTACTTTACCCTGAGATCCACTTTTCCCATGCTTCGGGTGACTATTTTGTCCTGTATGATATTATTTATCTATCGGTGCAATGAAGTGGCAAAAGAATGCTAAAAAGTGACAAATTGCACTAGAGACAAAAGTAAAAAATCAAGTCAAAAGTCAAATTTTATGATGTGGAAAGGATGGCAAATGGTTTTATATGATGAGCATTTTAAACTTAGGATAAATTGGATCATTATTTATTAATGAAAAGGAGGCTAGCGATTGAATAAACTGACTTACGCATCTTCTTCTAAGATCGCACATGGAGTGTGGGCCCTCACAATTGGGAAGATTAACGTCATCTCATTGGCGTGAGAGATGATGTGGAAGGTTTGGTTGATAATCTAAGTTAGGTGGGGATTAAATTACTAAGACTCCAAGCTCTTGCGACCCCCCTCCCCATGCTCATGTGTGGGTTTGTTTGGCACATGAGGATCAGGTTGGTGGGAGCGCATCTCTCTTATAAGAGGTGGCGCGTCCCTTGGAGTTATACTCCACTTAAGCTCAGTCAACACTACACTCCAACTCATGTTAACTCATGTTCACTTTGTTACCCCCCAATTTGACAGGGGTGTCCACAAAGCAGCAGTGGAGGATCATGACTGGTTGAGGATGCAATTACCAATTTAAAATAGCAGTGTAGTGACTTTTCCATGACACGCAACATTCAGTACTGCGATAGGATGGAGGATCTTCAGCGGCAAATTGGTTGGGCTTATAGTAGTAAGCCTGGTTTTAGTTACTCATCTCATGGTCAGTCAACCCAAAGAGCACTTTTAGGTACTTCTACACATGCAGACCCGCAAAATGGACAAAAGCAAAGCTCCCGGGTACAATGGAAATCCAGATCTAAAGCTTGGAGGTGCGAGAGGCAAAAATATGAAATTAATCATTGGATTGATAGTGGGCATGTTGGTTTTCTTTGTACTTGCTTATGTAGCTGTGTATTTTGTTTATGTCAATGATCAAAAGAAATCGTCTTCAGAAAGTGAAAAAAAACATTATCCATTCGTGGGGCGTGGTCCATCTTTTGCCTATTTAGACATGACATCCATGCGTAGAGATGCAAGGGCAGAAATAGCATCTCGTTTTACGCTTGCACAGTTAGAACTAGCAACTAAGAATTTTTCAAGGAAAATTGGACGAGGCAGCTTTGGGCTTGTATATTATGGCAAAACAAAAGATGGCAAGGAAATTACTGTCAAGATTCAGGCAAGATCATCCAATCACGGAGATGAACAATTTCTCAATGAAGTTGCATTGCTTTCAAGGATTCATCATAGGAATTTGGTTCCCTTGATTGGATACTGTGAGGAAAGAGGCCAAAGCATTTTAGTATATGAATATATGCACCATGGAACATTGAGAGATCATCTATATGGCCCAACTAATGAAAGAAAGTCCCTAGACTGGATGTCTCGGTTGCTAATTGCAGAGGATGCAGCAAAAGGAATTGAATATCTCCACAGTGGCTACAATCCAAGCATGATTCATAGAGATATAAAGAGCAGTAATATTCTTCTCGATATCCATGAGGGCAAAAGTGTTAGACTTTGGATTGTCCAGGTTTGCTAATGATGAAATGACTCATGTCTCAAGTGTCGTCCATGGAACTGTGGGCTATCTTGATCCTGAGTATTATGCAACTCAGCAGCTGATTGCAGGGAAGAGTTTTTACGCTGAAGATTTTGGGCAAAACCGATCGGGGACGTCTGTTTTGTCAGAAGAACGCAACAGGAGATATTGGCTCAAGCACCGCTGCAGAAGGACTGGATTCTGACTGCCTAGGGTCTGGAAATCAAAAGGCATCGAGTCTCCATTGTTGCTATGGTTGGACTGAAGATTGGAAATGGCTTGTATGTGTGTGGACAGATGCTCGTGGAGTGTGGAGGAGCTATTGAACCCGTTATCATTAGCGTTTGTCCGTGGATTCTTATGGGGCAGTTCCAAATATTTCCATTGTCGGCTCCAAAGATAGCACTGTCATGAAGACATTATCGTTGTTCCCGAATTGTGTGTTGGCCGAAGATGCAGAGCTCGAAAGCGTGGAGTTCGTTGGCCGGCAAGGGCGCCATCATGTGACAAATTGAAAGCCGCCATAAATACAAGCCGCGCCCTGCAAACAACATCAAGGATCAGTTTCCAGCACTTAGTGACATGTCTAATTAAAAGGGGTCGTGACTTGTGGCGTTGTGATCCATCGTTTGCACAACGCGTCAGTTGATAGCCAAATGCGTTTGTGGAGGAGTTGACTGCCGTGGTTAACCGTTGGCTACAGGGTAGGTGTTCCTTGCCGCAATCAACTCTGTTTTGTATTTGAGAGTTAGCAGTCGAATCATGAACTTTTCTCATTAGCAGCTTGGAGTAAGTCGTGATTGTAGATCAGTAGATTGATGGCTCGGAGGAGAGCGTTTTTTTTGGCTGAATCAACGTTGGTCTAGCTTTTGTTCAGTATGGCCGCCTCTAACTGTTGTACGAGGAAGCTATGACATAGTGGAATCCATCCACGTGGATATACTAAGTGTTTTGATCGATGGCCCATCGTTTCAACGTTTTATTTGAGTGGGTCACCTTAATAATAAAGTCATTTTGTGGGAATCAATCAACTAAAATGTTAGTTACACTTTAGTTTTAAGTAGGAGTTAAATTAATAAACTATAGTTGGTCAAGAGGAAAAAGTGGATCCAGACCTTTTCCGCTTTTTCTCTTTTTGTTTATTATTTTATTATTCTTTTTTGAAAAAAGAATAAGGAAGTTTTGGACCTATAAAGAGGCCATCTTTCCCTTTTGTAATGATGGAAAAATTGGTTGGCAGGATTTTTCCCTAGAGCTAATAGAAAAACTTAGTCATGTTGGGTTCTTGGATATATTGGGCATCTATGTCATAGTTCTTTGTTTGTTTTTCATAAGTTGTAAACTAGACTCAGCATAGAAAGCTATAATCTAGCCCATTGGGCAATCATTTGCAGTTGTCAACTTGATTGTCGACGTTATGTTTTTGAAGGTCTTAGGAGTAATGGATAGTAGTCAGTTATACTTCCATTCTCCTTGCCTTTGATTATGGAACATACTAGCTTAGTCTCCCTTCTGTGAACCGCAAGGCCTCCCTGAGTCCCCTTTTGAATCCATGCTCCCTTCTAGTACTGACACTGGTCTTCCCTTGAGGACTGATCATCCCTGCCTTCCCATCCATCAAGCACAATCCTTTTCCTTTTTGTTACAAGCTCTCTAAGGTAGCCTCTTCAGATTACCGTACCCTTCGCTGCAACTGCCTGACTGATCCTAACTTAGGGAGACCCCCCTAGAGTTGGAGAAGAGCCAACCTGAAGCGAAGAGAGAGGGGTGTGGTGACATTGGCCTCTCGAGAGAGAGTTGCCGCCGAGCCAGCACGCTCGCATTATGGGCTTCAGCACTCACGTGTCAGTTTTGGGCGACAACACACTTCAGTTGGTTGGTGCACCCCTATGAGTTTGTAAAATCTATTTAAGCAAGTTCTTTTGCCTTATTCCAGATGGTAAGCAAGGAACCTCTGCTCTTGTAATGCTCTGCAATTATTTATCTTATAAATAAAAGTGAAGACTTTGGAGGTCTATCGTGTGCAAGATCCTTTCCATGTTGAATGTTTGTGCTTCATGAAGTGATATTACCTTACTTTTACTTCTTCATATGCAAATTGTGGTATCATTTCTAGCTTAAGAGGGCTATCTTTAGTCCATAAAGTAGGCATTTCAAGTTTTCAAGTTGCTTGCTTGTGTTTAATTAGCTAAGACTAGAAAGTAGCATGTTGTAGTCGGTAATATGCTCTTTTCATCTTATTTAAGTTATCACACTCGATTTGATCCCTTTTTGTTTGAAGTTTTATAGCTTTGCAAATTGTCACAAGTGAAGGAGAACTTGGACCTCGGTTGCTTCCTCTTTCTCTTCACTTCCTCCTATTTGAGATCTAATGTTTCTTGTGTTGTAGGAACTCTTCATTATTCACTACATTCAAGCTGGAGCTTGAGATCCTTCTTTCTTCGAGCAATGTTTTCTCTCTTACTCTTCGTTACTTTATTATTGCAAGTAAAATTAAATCTAAAGTGTTTATCATTCCTCTTTACTTGCACATGTTTAGATCTAAAAGATTGCAAGTTTTTATCTCTAAATACTAGATCTAAATCACTAGTTGTTTTCCTACTTAAAAGTCTCAATTTTTCCCAATTTTATAAGTAATCAAGTAATGTATTTTTGTGTATTTTTAAAGCATTAACCCACTAACTTTGCTTCATTAGCTTGTTGGTTTTTAGCAGGTTGGAGGAAAAAGAGAGGGAGGTGTTGCCGAAAAATCAAGTTTTTTGCCATCCGGAGCACCCACGATCTATCTACCTTCCCTCTCCTCCATTCATTTTCTTCCCAGCACTTGTAAAGCCTCTTCTGGCCTATTTTTCAAGAGTCAAAAAAGGGTTTTCCCTTTTAAGCATTATTGTAACTAATTTGAATAATAAAGAGCAAGTGGGATTACAGCTCCCACGCCCCTCTTCCCCCATTTAAGGGAAGCCCGTATCTGTACATGAAGTGGTGTGATTGTTTTCTGTAGGTTAGCTTTAGTTATTCTAGATCAATCATTGTTTCTTTCAAGTTTATAATTTATTTTAAAGTAACCAAGAACTTACCTAGCCTTGATTTCCCGAATACGACATCCAGGCCGAAAAGAGATTCTTGGTTGTAGTAATTAGAAAAACTCATCTTTTTGCATGTTTACTTTATATTTAAAATTAAATTTCTTTGACTATCTTGCAACACAAGCACACAATCCGTCGTTGAAGAGTTGTATAGATTAGTACATTAGTTATTTGCTTTCACTAAATCGGAACAAACATTTGCCTCTACCGTGTATGCTCTACCCCTCGCGGCTTAGTCTGAGACTTGGGGATATCAAAAGCAGTATTGTGCATCCATTAATCCCTCACATCTAATTAATCAACTCATATTAATAAAATTTACAACCCTTAAAACATTTATGAAAATTTGGCATAACGAACTTGAGGAACAATGGGCAAATTCTTCAGGGAAAGCGAGAACAACTAGAAAACAACTATGGGGTTACGTTAGGCTACATCCTTGTTGGTGTAGCGTTGAACACCCCCCCACAACTCCATCTAGCCCACATTTTCCCGTGCGGAGCCACTCTTCTCAAAATCTGGACATATTCCCAATACATTGTGGTATATTGGGAATCCTTGTTTCCCCTTAACTCACTCGTCATTGAATAAGTTAAAACTTACCAAGTACATTGCATAACATTTTTCCTTTAAGCAACATTACTTTCGACTCCATTTTCGGCACTGGTTATATTATCATTGTTTATCGTTTGCTTCAAGTCATTATTGTTGTGAATGCTATTATCATGCTGGTGAATTATATGTTTAAATATTGTAGTACTTGGTGATTTTATCAAAACTCCTAACAAACACTCCGATCATTCAATCATTAACAAACAAGAGCCTTTGCAACTCTTTCTTAGGGACCACCCCCCTTGGCTTCGTTAGGAGAGACCAAAACGGAGGAGTCAAGAGCAGCTGATAGTACCTGACTCGAGACTTGTCCCCAAGGACACACCGAGCAACTTGAATATTTCTGTTGCGTCCCCCCTAGGTGTGTGTAAGGAAACAACATTTTTTGGCACCGTTGTCGGAGAAAAATCTTTTTATTCTCGGAGTCAACGTACCTTTTTCTTTTAGTATTTTTTTACCTTTAAAATAAAATTTGATTGATCTAGTCAAACTCTGAATTGAACTCGGTCCATTTGGCGACTCCACTGCCTTTAATCCCACCAAGGTATTCTACTAGAAGAAATTTTGAAGGCTTATTTGATCTCATCCGTGAGCCTGAAAGGGATTATAGGAGGAGGCTAAATCGACATCTTCTCGTAGAATCCTTGAGAATTTAGGATCTGAGTCCATTTTGGACATCCATTTTCTTTTTGAAAATCAAAACAGCAGTAGTAACTTTCCTGAAGAAATCATTGGTTATTTCAAGCCCCTTGACTTTACTCAAATAGTAGGTCAGCCACATGATATACCAAACAGTGCCATCAATGCTACAGCTCACTTACAAGCTATCTCCAACTGTTTCTTCAGCTGGGTCAGAGACGTTGCTCAACAACATGATGATGTGTATATGAAACTTTTTGCCTTATATTTAGAAGGAGGAGCTTATGATTGGTACACAGGCCTAGATGACAATTCCTATGCTAATTATGTTGATTTTTTTAAAGGATTTAAGAAAATATGGGTAGATCAAAAAGAACCTCGCCATCAACTAGTTGCCCTCCATACCATAAAAAGAAATGAAAACGAAACTATGGAGGAATTCAACAAAAAGTTTTGTGAGGTTGTGAAAAGTATCCATTCCGATTTCAAGCCTCTCGACAAGTCCATCCTTGTGTATTACATGGAATCCTTAAGCGGAGAACTGAGATACCAACTTAGGGATAAAGAACCAGGCGATCTTAAGAAAGCTCAAGAACTGGCAATTAAGATTGACCAGAATATCCAAGCTTTAAGAAAATCAAACATTCTCGGATACACAAGAGCCCTTATCCCTCCTAAGCAACAAGGGATTAAGGCTAAGGATCCCATGAATCACATGCAAGAGGCTTATGAAAAGAAAATGAAAGATATGAATGACAGGATAGAGGCCTTACAAGCTGATTATGCAAATCAACTAAAGAATATGCAAAACAGGGTAATAAACATGGAAAGAGCTAAAACTAGTAAAAAAAATTTCCTCCAAAGGGTAATTGGGTTCAAAAGAAAGCCCCACAAGAGAAAAGGCCCCCTAATCAGCTAGATTCCACCAACATGGTTGAAGAATTCATTCCCTACTGCATACCTTGTGAGGCCCTTCATGAAGAGTCTACATGTTACATGGCACGTCAAATCTTAGACCATGGTCTTCCAGAATCAAGTGACAGTGAAGAGTATTTAAGAGAGCCCTAGTATGTCAACGCATATATTTAAATTTAACTTAAATAACCACACATGAACTTCTTTACAGTATGCAACGGAATATAAAACTGAGAACCATTTACAACATCAATCACATCAATAGAAAAGACACAATCTTTTTGGGTAGAAACCCCCGGACAAAATCCAAGATGGGAAAACCGGTGCAGCAGTATGAGAGGATATTATTATTAAGAAAATACAGAGCTTTTACAATATCAAAAAATCGATTTATGCCCTAGATGTCAAAATCGAAACACCCAAAAATCACTGAGAAAAACCTGTGAGATGGCATGGTTCCCAAGGCAACTTGCTGCTATATGGTATACCTCCGCCAAAGTCTCTTGTCTCTCTCCTCTGCAATTTAGGGGTGTCTTCTTGAGTTAGTGCTCCTCCGTCTTCTTTGCCAAAATTCTCTCTCTCACACTTCTTCCTCTATCTTTGTCGGAATGCAACCGCGTCTTCTCCACAAATTGACCTTTCTTTTATAACTTTAGGTAAAGCGAAAACCCTAATTTCACTTTCACTTTAACTAGTGTTTCACTAAAGTTAATTTAGATCACTTTAATTTATTTTCCAAAGTAAACTTAGGAAAAGTAAACTAAATACAACTGGTTTCCTAATTTAAGTCTTCTGCATGCAAAAACACATGCATACAGGAAGACCCTCCTTGTTCCTGCTAGTTTAACACTCCCTCTCAACGAGGAAGAGATTCGATAGCAACCCCACCTTATCCCTGAACTTCACAAAACTCTGTCTGCAAAGTGCCTTGGTGAAAACTTTTGCCACCTACTCATCTGTTTGTATGTACTCCAACAGAATGGTTCCTCTCTGAACACAATCTCTCAAGAAGTGGTACCTGATGTCAATGTGTTTTCTCCGGTCATGGAACACTGGATTCTCAGATAACCTGATGCCACTCTGATTGTCACAATGAATTACTGTAGCCTCTAGCTCACACTTGAACAACCCTGAAAGTAACTTCCTCAACCACATACCCTCACAAGAAGCCATGCTGGCTAGCATGTACTCAGCCACTGCCGAGCTCAACACAACTGACTTCTGCTTCCTGGTGAACCAAGAGACAACCCCTGACTCAATGCTGAAACAACAACCTGAAGTACTCTTCCGATCCTCTACACATCTTGCCCAGTCAGCATCTGTGAAGCCTACTAACTGTACACTCCCCATGCGCTCATAAACCAATCCATACTCCACTGTACCTCTGATGTAGCAAAGTATGTGCTTCACAGCCGTCCATTGCACTCTCCGAGGGTCCACCATGAACTAACTAAAAGAGTTGACTGCAAAGCTGATGTCTGGTCGAGTGTTGACCAGATACATAAGCGATCCGATAAGCTGGCGATACACGGTATGATGAAATCCATCTAAACCTGATTGTAATATCCCAAATACTGATATTTTCTAATTCTATGCAAAGTTACTAAAATAGTTGGGCATGCCAACTGCCATGCAAAATTTCCCTATTTTATAGCTGGAATTAGGGTTAGGGTTTGTAGGATAGAATGCAACACTTACCACTGATAAGCTGGTTGAAATGCTCCTGATAGAAGATGCATGCATCAAGAGCCGATCTGGAGATGAACTAGTACTTTCTGCGTCCGGTGATACCCCAGCGACACGTACCCAAGATCAGCTAAGGGTGATGTTTTCAGTGAAGGAGGTACCCGTTGAAGCTAAGAATTTGTAGGAGTGGTAGTCTTCCAGTGCCGGAGAGGATGCCTAACACATGCGGAAGTTCTAAGGTCTCTAGGTAGGCTAGCGAATTGATTTGGATGTTTAGTTGCTCACGCCCCCCTGATCCCGAAACTGCTGATAACTGCTCCGGATGAGCAAGACCGGATCTAATAATCACTGGGTACGGGAGTATGATACCGATGATGAGAATGGTGCCTGAGTTATGAAGGTAAACTGAGATCTGAGGACCCAACGAATGATTTGGGGTTTTCCAGCTAAAAACCCCCTTACGGCTGCACATGTACCCCTGCAAACAATCTCTGATGGATACTGGATAACTGTAAAGAAATGAATAAATTGAAGAGCGGATGGTGAACCTGGATGGTTTACCCTAGATGAGACTAGGGTAGATATCTCACTGCCGAAACCCCGTTAGCCGAAGACGCTGTCTTCAACCCCAACTGTTGTGGTCGCATGCTGTGCTGCTACTCAAGAGCTCCAAAATCATATAATAATCAAAAGTAAAGTCTCCATTCACTTTATCTTCCTTTTATAATTTTCAACTGCGAAAACCCTAACTTTTGACCTAATTAGGTCACTTTAACTTCTAATTTGCAGTTGACTTGCATGCATGCGCATGGAGACTTAATCAGGTGCATGCATCATTAAATAATGCTTAGATGTCATGCATGCCGGTGGCCTTTGGCTCCGGCGGCCCTCTTCGACCCAATGGTGATATAATATTGATGCCTTGGATTTTCTATAGATGGCATCAGTTTTCAGTTGATTCCCTAACTGTTAGTACCCACTCGAACCCACAGGAATCACATAGGTTAGCGGGTTGGTCCTCAATAACTAAGAAGAAGAGGACATTACAGTCCTCCCCGCTTGAGATTGCTTGTCCTCAAGCAACTGCAAACTGGGATGTTGCAATACCTGTTCCCTTCCCATGCGGCATCCTCTGGAGGTAATTCTTTCCATTGGACCAAGGATTCTCGAATCACCCGGTTCCAGAGTTTTCTTTCTCGAGTCTGTATGATTCGTTCAGGAACTAGTATCAATAGTCCCTCGTCATCTAAAGGAGGTAATTCTATTGATGGAGCAATGTGTTGTCCAATGGTCTTTTTCAGGTTGGACACATGGAATACATTGTGAAATTTGCTCTCCTATGGCAGTTCTAGTTCATATGCCACCTCTCCCACCTTCCTGATTATTCTGTAGGGTCCGTAGAAGCGAGGTTTTAACTTTTCCGCTTCTTTCTTCGTAAGTGAAGACTGTCTGTAGGGTTGGAGTCGTAAGTATACCAAATCTCCTACTTCAAAGCTCCGCTTAACCCTGTGTCTGTCTGCATACAACTTCTGCTGATTGTGGGCTGTCTGTAATTTCTCTTTCAGGATTTTAAGAATATCCTGATTGTCCTGTATCTAATCCTTTGCCTTAGGAGCCCTGCTGTCTCCAAATGCTAAATCTACATAGTCCAAGGCCTCGTAACCATATAATGCCTTAAAAGGTGCCATCCTAATAGACATGTGGTAGGTAGTATTGTAGCAGTAGTCCCCTAAGTGTATCCATTTAATCCAGGTTTGCTGCAACCCTGTTACATAGTTCCTCAGATATCCTTCAATCCACTTGTTGACAATCTTGGTTTGTCCATCACTCTATGGTTTATAACTCGTGCTAGTAGCAAGCTCAGTCCCCACTAATCTGAATAGCTCCTGCCAGAAGGCACCTGTGAATCTATTGTCCCGATCACTGACAATGGTCTTAGGTAACCCGTGTAACCTGAAGACCTCCCTGAAAAATAACTCAGCTACCTGGGCTACGGAGTAATCGAATGATATAGAAAAGAAATGTGCGAATTTGGTCAGTCGATCAACCACGACACATAAGCAATCTCACCCTTGGACCTTGGGCAATCCTGTAATGAAGCCCATGGAGATACTTTCCCACTTCTGTTTCAGGATCGATAGTGGCTAAAGCAACCTTGCTGGATGGATGTGCTCAATCTTGTTCTACTGACATATGCTACATTCCCACACGTGCTGCATAACCTTCCCCTTCAGGCCCTTCCATGAGAACCTCTCTCGGATCTGCCTGTAGGTTTTCAAGAAACCCTGATGTCCTGATAGTGGAGAGTCATGTGTTGCCTGTATGATTTTCTTTCTTAAAGTTGATTCTGGGACGAGGTATATCCTGCTCTTGTAATAGATGATGTCATCGATAATTCTGTACCTATCATCCTGAATCTGTCCATCGCAAGCGAATTTATTTTTGGAGTATTCTACTAAGAGAAGAGCCCTCCAATTTGTAGATATACTCATGAGAGATAATGAGGCGGGTCGCCTAGATAATTCATCAACTACTATATTATTCTTACCTTTTACATACTCTATCTCGAAATCGTAGGCTTGTACTTTGTTGACCCATTTCTGTTGGCGCTCATTTAGTTCCTTCTGTTCCAAGAAGTACTTGAGGCTGTTATGATCTGTCTTGATTTTGAACTTACTGCCCACCAGGTACTGTCTGAACTTCGTGAGAGAATGTAAGATGGCTAGCATTTCTTTGTCATATATGGAGTAGTGGCACTTGTAGTTCTTCAGTTTTCGGCTCTCAAATGCAATAGGGTGATGGTTTTGCATCAATACTGCTCCTAGCCCTTCCCCTGAGGCATCATATTCTACTACAAATGGTTGTGAGAAGTTTGGTAATGCTAACACTGGACAAGAACTCATAATGACTTTCATCTCCTCAAAAGTTTTCTGTGCTAATTCTGTCTAGGTGAATGCCCCTTTCTTTGTGAGATCTGTGAGGGGTGCGGCAAATTGTGAGAATCCCTTAACATACCTTTGGTAATAAGTGCAAAGGCCTAAGAAGCCTCTCAATTCTGTGATTGTTTTTGGCACGGGCCAATCCCTGATAGCTCAGATTTTCTCCATGTCAACCTGTACTCCTTTTTCACTGATTATGTGCCCTAGATACAACATTTCCTTCATGTCAAATTCACACTTGGACATTTTTGCATAAAGCGAGTGTTCTTCTAGAATGCTCAATACTTTGTCTAGGTGTTTCAGATGTTCCTCCCATGTTTTGTTGTAAATCAGGATATCATCAAAGAATACTAGCAAAAACTTACGTAACTGAACTCTGAAAGTATGGTTCATGCATGGATGAAAAGTGGCTGGAGCATTGGTAAGTCCAAAAGGCATGACCAGGAATTCATAGTGACCATACTGACAACGGAAAGTTGTTTTAGAGATGTCTTGATCCCTTACTCGAATCTGATGGTACCTCGAGCGAAGATCAATCTTGGAAAAGTATTTGGCACCCCGTAGTTTGTCCATGAGTTCATCAATCCTAAGGATGGGATACCTGTTTTTGATGGTCTTTTTGTTGAGTGCTCGATAATCGATGCACATTCGCAGTGTGCCATCATTCTTCTTGACCAAGACCACTGATGATGCGAAGGGGCTAGAATTAGGCCGAATGTATCCAAGCTCCAACAATTCTTTGATCGTCTTCTCGTTCTCATCCTTGTATCTTTTGGGATGCCGATAAGGAGTGGTGATGATTGCCAGTGTCCCCTCCTCTAGTTCAATGATGTGTTCAAAGCCTCGGTCTGGCGGTCTACTTGCTGGAAGGTCCCAAAATACCTTTTCGTGCTTCTGTAATAAGGCCTGAATATCACCTAGGTGTTGTGTGTTGTTCTCTGGAGGTTTCCTAAAGGTGACAAAACATTCTGCCACCCATTCTATGTCATCCTATCTGAGTACTGCCTCCATTCTCTGTGAAGAGACCAGTTTTGGGGGATAAGTGTTCATGCCCCTCAAAACTACCCATTTTCGGTCTGGCCCCTGGAATTGCATTTCCATTGCCCGGTAGTCTGTAGTATATTTCTCTATTGAATAAAGCCATTGAACACCTAATACTACATGAGTATCCGCCACATCTACTACATAAAATGAATCTGTCATCTGGTAGTTTCCTAATGTGACATTCAATTTTGGAATCCAATAGTTGCACTCCATGCTAGAGTTACCGGCTACTGCTACCGTAAATCCCTTGAACTTCTCTGTCGGAATACCCCTCTTGGCTACCCAAGCAGAGTCAATAAAATTGTGGGTTGCTCCCCCATCAATCAATACTCCCACTCGGTGGCCCTGTACTACTCCTCTGACCCTGAGAGTATGGAATCTCGGTACCCCAGATAATGTAGCAATGACTCCCTCTGATGTATCACCCTGGAGTGATTCTTCCTCTGCTGCCCGTAGTTCTTCTGTTGCCTCCTGCTCATAGTCCTCCCCGTCACTGTCCGAATACACTTCGATGTAGTGAGCCTTTGCCTTCCCTGCACACCTGTGTCCTGGCACCCATGGTTCCAAACAAGTAAAACATAATTTCATTCGCCTCAAATCTTTCCTAGTGTCCTCGTCTAACCATGGTTTCTTGGGAAAATCCTGCTGGAAAGGTTTCTTGTCTTTGTCCCTAACTGGAAAGTTGGTTTTGAGAGGGAACTTGTTCTTCGGAACTAAATCCTGGAGATCTTTGGCTCTGCTAAAGGCATCCTGTAAAGTGGGGGGTTTGTAGGCTTTCACCCATCCCCGCAGTGGCTCTGTTAGGGCCTCAGTGATCAACATCGTCAACCTGCTCTCTGACACATCTGAGATGAACGCCTCTATGCTACCTGTCTGTTTGAGTTAAGCCAACTCTCTGAAATGTATCTCTGGATCCTTCCTGTCGAACCTCTCCATGAGTTTCTGAGCGAACTCACCATAGGAATGAATGGTGTTGTGACCTAATATCACTAATCCGTGGTACCACCACTCATGAGCCTCTACGTCCAGGTGTAATGTAGCCAATATAATGGCATCTGTCTCTGTTATGGGATTGAGTTGGAAGTAGGTATCCAACTTTTGAACCCATATCCTCGTTGAACCTCCGCGTGTCCCATCAAAGTTTGGGATGGTCAACTTGCCCAAGGTTTTCTGCAACTCATAGTTATGATTGAATCCCTCTTTGAAATTCTTGGGCCTGTTCCTACTCTTCATGTTGCAAAAATCCAAAAAAGACATGGCTGCATGAAACTCATCCCCCAAGTCCTTGTATTCCTGTAAATAAGCCCCAAAGGGTTCGTTAGGCTCTACTTGCATGACTGGACCTCTTACTGCATCTGCCAAGAAGTGAGGCATAGTAGGCCTGTTGGAAGGTTTGGTATATATGTGGGGTGTATTCTGTATATTGGTGTATGCAACCTTCCCATTGTTGCTTGTAGACCCTCTATCTACCTGTGAAGGAGGTGTACTGCTGTTACTTGGTTCTGGTTTCGCCGATAATCTGTTGATTGCATTAAGTACATCTTTTTGCCCTTTGGCTAAGTCTTGCAATGCAGATACTAGGTTGCGAAACTCCATCCTGTCCTCATCTTCTCTCGTTCCTTTTCCCCTGTCAAAGTGTATACCTGTTGGATCCATGTCAGAGTCGGTATCTTCTAGTTGGATATCCTCAAAGTCCTCTGTGTACCTACTCGTTCTTTTCCTATAGGTTACCAAAGTGTCCTCTTTTGTATTCATCTACTTCTCATTTCTTAAGCCCACAGCTGGCCAAGAAGATAGCTCTGATACCACTGTAATATCCCAAATACTGATATTTTCTAATTCTATGCAAAGTTACTGAAATAGCCAGGCATGCCAACTGCCATGCAAAATTTACCTATTTTATAGCTGAAATTAGGGTTAGGGTTTGTAGGATAGAATGTAACACTTACCACTGATAAGCTGGTTGAAATGCTCCTGAGAGAATATGCATGCATCAAGAGCCGATATGGAGATGAACTAGTACTTTCTACCTCTGGTGATACCCCAGCAGCACGTACCCAAGATCAGCTAAGGGTGACATTTTCAGTGAAGGAGGTACCCGTTGAAGCTGAGAATTTGCAGGAGTGGTAGTCTTTCAGTGCTGGAGAGGATGCCTGACACATGCGGAAGTTCTGAGGTCTCTAGGCAAGCTAGCGAATTGATCTGGATGTTTAGCTGCTCATGCCCCCTTGATCCCGAAACTGCTAATAACTGCTCTGGATGAGCAAGACCGAATCTGATAATCACCGGGTACGAGAGTATGATACCAATGATGAGAATGGTGCTTGGGTTCTGAAGGTAAACTGAGATCTGAGGACCCAACGAATGATTTGGGGTTTTCCAGCTAAAAACCCCCTTACGGCTACACACGTGCCCCTGCAAACAATCTCTGATGGATACTGGATAACTGTAAAGGAATGAATAAATTGAAGAGTGGATGGTGAACCTAGATGGTTCACCCTGGATGAGACTAAGGCAGATATCTCACCACCGAAACCCCGTTAGCCAAAGACGTCGTCTTCAACCCCAACTGCTGTGGCCGCAGGCTATGCTGCTACTCAAGAGCTCCAAAATCATATAATAATCAAAAGTAAAGTCTCCATTCACTTTATCTTCCTTTTATAACTTTCAACTGCGAAAACCCTAATTTTTGACCTAATTAGGTCACTTTAACTTCTAATTTGCAGTTGACTTGCATGCATGCGCATGGAGACTTAATCGGGTGCATGCATCATTAAATAATGCTTAGATGTCATGCATGTCGATGATTTTTGGCTCTGGTGGCCCTCTTTGACCCAATGGTGATATAATATTGATGCCCTAGATTTTTTGTAGACGGCATCAGTCTTCAGTTGATTCCCTAACTGTCAGTACCTGCTCGAACCCACAGGAATCACATAGGTTAGCGGGTTGGTCCTCAATGACTAAGCAGAAGAGGACATTACATTGATGCATCAATCTTCCTCCAGTTGGAAGCTAGAGGTATGGCCGTAGGCTTGCAGTCCTCCATCCTGAATCTCTTCAAGATCTCTACTGCATACTTCCCCTGTCTAATGAAGAAGCATCCATCTCTTTGCCAAACCTCCAAGCCCAGAGAGTAATGCATCAGACCAAGGTCTTTCATCTCAACCTCCACTGCAAGGTTGGACTTGCAGTCTCTAATCAGCCTCTTATCTCCTGTAAGAAAGAGATCATCGACATATAGGACCAGTATGAGAGGCACCTCACCTATCAAGAAGTACAGGTTGTGGTCAGCCTCACTCTGTTGAAATCCCATCTCTCGTAGATAGTTGTCTATCCTCGAGTACCATGCTTGATGTGCCTGTTTGAACCCATAAAGAGCTCTATGCAGTATGCATACATGCATCACCCTATTCTCCACATCAAACCCCTCTGGCTGCTTAATATATACCTCCTCCTCTATCACTCCGTTGAGGAAGGCAGTCTTGACGTCCATCTGATGGACTGGCCAACCTATCTCTACTGCTAAAGAGATAATGGTCCAAATAGAAGAATACCTAGCTACAGGGGCGAAGGTCTCCTCATAGTCAATTCCCTCCTTCTTTTAAAACCCCTTAGCCACGAAGCATGCCTTATACTTTTCTCCACTTCCGTTTGTTGCATGCTTCACCTTGTAGATCCACCTGGATCCTACCACCTTCTTACCTTCAAGTCTCGGCACAACATCCCATACCTGGTTCTTCATGATTGAGTCATACTCCTCAACCATGGCCTCCTACCACACATCATGTTGTGCAACCTCCTCAAAACTGGAAGGTTCAGAGTCAATCAACTCTGTCATCAGTGCCATATAACTGAGTCTCTCTGGTGGTACACTCCGTCTAAAATATCTCTATGGAAGATCTCACTGCCTAGAATCATGTATTGCGGATCTGAACCAATTAGGCCTTGGCCTAGTGTCTACTTGTTCCCACTGCTGGATGTTCGTCTCCTGTTGCAGCTCACCCTCCCCATCAAAGATAGGAGGATCATGTCTACCTGACTCCCTCTGACTACCAGAGATTGTGCCCCGTGTCTTTACCTGTACCTATACATCTGGCTCCTCCAACTTGATCCCTGTGTCGTGTGTTGGTTGCTGCTTTGCTAGTGAGTCCATAGATCTCTACAAGGCCATGTCTTCATCGAACTGGACATTCCTGCTCACAATGATCCTCTTCCGAGCAGGAATGTAAACTCTATATGCCTTCGAAGTCTCGCTATATCCAACAAGTAAACCCTTCTCTCTAGAAGGGTCCAGCTTCTAACTAGTGTCAGCATGAACATGACAATAACAGACACTGCCAAATATGCAAATGTGACTCACATCTAGCCGAGTGCCTGTGAATACCTCCTCGAGTGTCTTCCTCCCCAAAGTTGTGTGGGGACACCTGTTCTGAATGTATACTGTATTCCTTTATTCCTTGATCCAAAGGAATGGTGGTAATCCCTGATCAAATAGCATGGCCTTGGCTGCTCCTGCCATAGTCCTGCTCTTCCGCTCTGCAACTCCGTTTTGCTGTGGGCTATGGGGCATTGTGTGCTCCTTCTTGATCCCCTCTGTCGAACAATACTCCATGCACACATTGGAGGTGTACTCGCCTCTGTTGTCTGTCCTCAACACCCGAATCTTCTTTCCTGTTTGGTTCTCCACGAGAGTCTTGAACTGTCGAAACCTCTCAAAGACCTCTGACTTACCCTTCAGAAAATAGATCCAGGTTTTCCTGGAATAGTCATCAATGAAGGTTACGCAGTAACTGTAACCGCTGAAAGAATGGACACTCGTAGGTTTGCATACATCCGAGTGCACCAAGTTTCTTCCCCAAAGCACATCCCTTGTAGTGGTTATGCTTCTCCTCCTATACTTGAGGAACCCCAATGACAGCCTGTCTCAAGTGCCTCAGTTCTCCATGGTGTAAGTGTGCCATCCTCCTATGCCACAACTCAACCTGATTGCTGTCGCTGCTGACTAGAGCCTTTGTAGGCTCAAAGTGTAGTCTATACACTTTCCCGCTCCTTCTTCCTATCACCAGATCCAAGCTCCTATCTAACCCCTTGGGCCTGATATATACTCTATGGTCACAGAACTTCACTTGATATCCCTTGTCCTCGAGAGTGGAGACTGATATAAGGTTCTTGGTCAGTCCTGGAACATACAACACATCAGGAAAAATGAGGCTTTTACCAGACTCCCTCTCAAATGAAACAGTGCCAACTCCCTGCGCTTGATACCTCGCATCATCACCCAGCTCAATGTGGATCCCTGTTCCACCCTCCTACAAGTCTCTGAAGAATCTCTTATGTCTAGTCATGTGACTAGATGCTCCACTGTCAATGTACCATATGTTGCTCCCTATGGTGATTGCCATGCAAACTATCAAGGAAAACTCCTCATCGAAGTTCTTGTTGAACTCATCCACCTTTGCAAATCCATCCATCTGAGTGTTACTCTTCTTCTTCTTGTTCGGGCACTGGGAGGCAAAGTGTCTGTGCTTGTGGCAGATAAAACACTTGACCTTTGACACGTCAAGGTTCTTCTTACCGTCCTTCTTCCTCTTTGCCTTATCCTTGCTCTTTCCTATAAGGGCTAGAACCTCCTCATTCACAATCTTTGGGCACTGTTGGATGAGCCTGATCCTTGACCCATGCGAGTCTCCTCCTGCACAAAGTCATCCTATAGTCTTCGCCAATCAGGGAGATTCTCCCTAGTCACAGCATCTTTGACAAAGGTGTCCCATGGCTTAGAAAATCCATTGAGGGCTATCCAAACTAGCTCATCATCCATTGTCTTATAGCCAACAACTCCAAGCTCATCACTTATCAGTGTGAGCCTCGTGAGATAAGGCACCACTCCTTCTCCCTTGGCCATCTTGGTGTTGCACATCCTCTCTTGCAGCACCATCTTCCAGTTCTCGTTCTTGCTTTGGCCAAACTCTCCAAATCCGTCCACATCTCTGTTGCGGTCTTCTTCCCGAAAAGGTGAGGGACTATATGGTCCTTCAGTCCATCCATGATAATCAACGTGGCTCTGGAATCAATCTTCTTCCAAGCTATCAAATCTGTCGGATCTGTGGGTGCAACTTTTGTGGAGTCAATGTGCTCCTCTGCATCACTGACATCTACGATCCTTGTGATCCTTTCTTTCCATGTAGGAAAGTTCTGAGCCCCCTGAAGTCTTTCCTCAACTCTCAATTGTACAACCATTATGAAGTATACCTGTCAAACCCTAGATCTGCAATCTAGGTATGTGTCTTCAATAGATTTGCCCTTAATCTATCACTATTGCTGCAAATCTCTCAGCTTCAGCTCACTAGAGCTCTAATACCATGTAATTTTTTATTTAAAGCACAACTAGGGCTAAAACAGTATATTTAAATTTAACTGAAATAATCACACATGAACTTCTTTACAGTATGCAACGGAATATAAAACTAAGAACCATTTACAACATCAATCACATCAATAGAAACGACACAATCTTTTTGTGTAGAAACCCCCAGAAAAAACCCAAGATGGGAAAACCGGTGCAGCAATATGAGAGGACATTTTTATTAAGAAAATGCAAAGCTTTTACAATATCAAAAAATTGATTTATGCCCTAGATGGCAAAATTGAAGCACCCAAAACTTACTGAGAAAAACCTGTGAGATGGCATGGTTCCCAAGGCAGCTTGCTACTGTACGGTGCAGTTGTTGTCCGGTGTACCTCCGCCAAAGTCTCATGTCTCTCTCCTCTGCAATTTAGGGTTGTCTTCCTGAGTTAGTGCTCCTCCGTCTTCTTTGCCAAAATTCTCTCTTTCACACTTCTTCCTTCGTCTCTGTCGGAATGCAACTGTGTCCTCTCCACCAATTGACCTTTCTTTTATAACATTAGGTAAAGCGAAAACCCTAATTTCACTTTCACTTTAACAAGTGTTTCACTAAAGTTAATTTAGATCACTTTAATTTATTTTCCAAAGTAAACTTAGGAAAAGTAAATTAAATACAACTGGTTTCCTAATTTAAGTCTTTTGCATGCAAGAACACATGTTTGCACTCTGTCCCATCTGTTGAATTGAGTTTTCATCGTGAGTGGAGGCTATGTTTGTGGTCATGTGTTTATAACTACACATAAGACTAGGATTTGGAATACGAGACTAGATGGCAATTCCTATGTACCTGACAATGATGTGATCATTCTTTCTCTTATTTAAGTCATGTGCACACATAAAATTTCTTAATTAACTCTGTTTCATTGTAATTTCAAAACCCATAACTTCAGATTTACACGCACTCAACAAACTTGTTAAATCAGTAAAGACTCGTCAAGTCTTCGCTTTGACAGGCAAATTTGGCAGAGTTTAGATTGTTGACAGAAAAAGGGAGCAAGCCACGTTGATTCGCTGGAATTCACCAAGCTTTGAGGGTCTTATGACTGTGATCTAAGGCGAAGGTATTCTCTTTCTTAATGCATGAAGGAAATCTACTAAATCTGTAACCGAAGCAGGCAGTGTGTATTTCCTATCATCCAAGGATGATCCATCCACTACAGGTGTAAAAATTAGTGATGAGATGTCAACTAGCCATACTAGATGTAACCCTTGCCTTCCAAATAGAGTAGAAGTGGAACAAAAAGAAAAACATAGACCAAAATTGAAAAGTAGATTAGGACTCTGCACTAAAACATAATGCTCAAGATTCACATACTACAAATGAAGCACAAGAAGTGAGAAGAAAAAGAAAAATTTTGACCCAGGATCCACTAGTTTCAAGAGAAAAACACCTCTATGAGAGCTTTTATAAAGGTTTGAGAGATATGGAGACATTTCCAAGACATTATTTGGATGTCTAAAAGTTTTCGTTTACAGACACCTTGTCTCAAAAAACAAGACTTTCCTTAACTTGGAATGAAATTGTTTAAACAAAAATGGAAATACAACACAAGGATGTAGTTTTGCATTGCTTGCCTGATCAAGGACAGAATTCACATCTCTACCTCTCTCAACTGTGTCACGTCTTATCCTCCTAGCCAGCCTTACATCAGCATCTGTCTTGAACAGAACCAATGACGATGCAATTAGAATGGAAGACAAAGAAATAAGTTATGAAGAAATCAGCTGTGATTGTGAACGTACATTATCCAAGTAACTTTGAACATCCAGTTCTAGTGAAACTTTCTTCCAGAATGAGAATCCATCCAGTTTCATCAAAAAAGCTACTTGAAAGCTTGGCAGAATCAAGATATAGGACAAAATTCGAAAGAAAATAACACACTACGAAAAGTAATTGATGCTAAAATGTAAAGGAGAAAGTATTTTCTTCAAATATAATGTATGTACTACACTTATTTGGAATATGTTTTAATTAGGAGTAGGGATTTCAATGAAAACCAAAAATTAAGTGGCAAACAACGAACAAATGGTGGGAAAATGTAGTAGACATTCCTTAAAGAGATTTAAGAATACAAAACAAGGTGTAAATTTTGCATATAACAATGATGAAATCTGCCAGACTCAAAGAATCATCATACTACATCTAAATTTTAAAACTGCCTTGTGGACTCGAGCTTCAAATCCATACTTAATATGAACATGATATTATTGTGCAAAATGGCAGAACAATCTGAGAAGCCATGCATAGAATGGCATTAGAAATTGATTCTAAACAAAAACACAGCAAAAGACTATAAATAAATAAATAATGACCTGTGTCAACAAAGATCTTCATGTTCATCATTTCCCGGACACGGGGGTCGTGAAATACTAAAATACCCTCTAAAATAATGACATCTGATGGATTCACCTGATACACATAAACAGCAAGTCCGCAAAAAAACATTAGAATTCCATAACACAATTATCTGGAAAATAAAAAATTCAAAATAGTAAGCCTTGTAAAAGAGGTTTGATAAGCTTTCAAGTGAGCAATAGAAATAATATTGCATTTTCCAGTATTTAAATCATGTCTCTAATCCCTTTGCATTGAACTAATATTCTCCTTGTTTTTGTGATTGGTTAGGTAACAACCAACCACTTCCTGGATTTCTCTACTGTCCCGGAGATAATTTCTTTCAATTATGAAACTTTGATCAACCTTCAAGATCTTTTATATGAAGTCAATACTAAACAACAAATCTGCGAAAAAATATTAGCAATAACATTCTCATAATTTCATATTTATAGAATATTGGTGTCAGAACCCCTCACTAGTTTGCTGAGGTGTTTAGTGCTTAATTTGGTACAGGACTTTTGACAAACAGTTACATTACAAGCCACTGTACAGCCTCATTAACTGCTGATATGTTTTAAAGACTTCTTGATTTAGAGATTTCGTCAAACATTTCACAATACCAACAATGTTTGGCACAAAAATGCCACTTTATTGATCTTACTACCGAAAAGCAAGCATTACAGTTCAACATTTAACCAGAACTTCTCTAAACGGTTGTAACAGTAAGTAGAATCAGCACATGTACAATAAGTTTTACTTGTATTCTAACCTGTAGGTGATCACTGTGAAATTCTTTCTTGAGTATCTAACTGCTGTAGGTGACCATAAGTGTTTGCAACTTGTTGCCGCCTTACACGCGCCTGGGGGTTAGCGCAGCAGAAATCTTCAAGCTGCTAAGTGCGTCCTTGGGGGAAAGTCTTGAGTCAGGTGTTGTCACCTGATCCTGACTCCTCCATTTAGGCCATTCCTAACGGAGACAAGGGAGGTAGTCCCTAAAACAGAGTTTCTAAGGCTCTTTGGTTTTTAGTTCGGTAAATGATGGACCAGATTGTTTATTAGGAGTTTTTTTATGGATGACAAAGTTAGGACTCAATAAGATATAGCAGTATTTAAAAGATTTACTTCAACAGCATGAAATTTAACACTGACATTCACAATACGAAAGATACTTAAAGAAATAATAATGATGCAAAATGACCAGTGCCAATAGAGTTACACAAGATTGAGTGCTACTGAAAGAATGGAAATGTTTTATTGTGTATCTTGGTTCGTTTTAAATTAGATGAGGATTAGATGAGAGAGTTAAAGAGGGAAGGGAACACCAGATATACCTGATGGTACGAGGAGTGTGTCCGCATCAATGTTACCAACATTGGCCGAAAAATCGGCGATGTCTGAGAAATCGCAAGATTTCGAGGACAACAATTTTTCGGCCAAAAATCGCCGAAAAAAATCAGCCCGATTTTTTGCCAAAAAATCGGCCGAAAAATTGCAAGTCGAAAACAAAAATCACCCGCACGGACTGTGGGTGAAAAAAAGTGGTTTTAAGTTGTTTTTTAATTTTTTTTATCATTTACTCAATGCAGAGATAGAGAGGAGAGCTAAGGAGACCCAGTACACTTTCTTTGTGCTTAAGGACGAACTTAGGCCACATTTCCTTCGCCATCAACCATCAAGATTGAAGATTGGATCTTGTCATTTGGAATTTTTTTCCACAATTATCACAAGCTGAAGGTAAGTAAAAAATTTGCCCATCATTTCTCATTTTTCCAAGAGGGATTCTTGTTGATTTACATTGCCAATTAATTCTCCATCTTCAAAATCACTTTTTATAGGGTTTTAAGCAAGCTTTTTGCACCTATTATGTATTTTGCATGCCAAAAAACGTTTTTGCATTTTTTTTTGCCCTTGATCCTTCTAAATCCTCATAAAAATGTTTATTTATTTTTCCTCTGTTGGCCACCAAAACCAACTAGTTGGACAACGATGTACCATGCACATGTTGGATGTGCCTTGAAGATAAGATGTAAGTACTTAATGATTATATCAAGCAAGGCAGCTCTTTTTCTCTTCATCTCTCTATGAAATTTCCGCACTCCTGCGAAGGATTTTGTAAGGATATGTCAGCATGACGGTCTAGTTTTTTGTAACTTAATCATCTAAGACTTAGTTATTAGGGAAGTCCTTTCATCGAGTGTTTTTTTTCTTTTTAGAGATTTTAATTATTTGAGTTTTCACTCAAAATTACCTCCAAAGTGGTGAAAGATGTTCTAGTGATCGAGTCCATTGGGTGATTGTGGCCTAGGAATGTTCTATATTACCATGATAGACATTATCCAGAGCCTTGCGGAATTTCATTAAGTTTTGCATAGGTTTTTTAATTTTTGGTCATTAAAAATTGTCACTCAAGACAATTTGTTGTAATGTAAAAGAGGGTTACTTGGTCATTTTTAATGTTCTATAGGGGTATGTGTACTCAAGACAAATGGCATGAGACCCCCTACACTCTTGGGCCCAATTTGAAGTCATTCGGACAAGTATTATTATAGTTTTGGTCACTTTTGCCCAAGTCATTCATGGAAATCAGGAAATTGGGCATTTAATTAGAGAGCCAAATTTTGGAAAAGTGACTATAGTCACTTGGGGTGGCCAAGTAAAGGTTCTAATGTTTATATTATGTTCCTGAGACAAATTTAAGACCCAAAGGGAGCCCCCAAGCAAGCATGTAACAAGTTTTGAGTTGCCCACTCGAGGGGGTGTACCCTCCTTTCTTTGATTGGTTGGGTGAGTGAAAGTCAATGGGAGCAGTCCCACTATCGTGGTTTCCTCCCCATTTGACATAGCAATAAGGCTAAAAGCATTAAAAGGGGGGTTTTTCTCCCCATATTTGAAATCCCAAACCATAGTTTCGCCCTCCTTGAGCAAATTCAACCCCCTCTCTTGGGCCCCCCTCTCTCCCTTATGACACTTCTCTAGCATGCAAAGAGTCTCTCTCTTTCATTTTTCCTATTTAAGGAGGGCATTCCTCCTCATTTGGATTGGATTCACTTACGCTCTTGCTTCATTTTGCTCATGCTCTCTCATTCTCTCATTGCTCTCACTCTTGCTCTCTTACCCCATTCTTATCCAAGAGGAGCCATTGTACTTTGAAGTTTGGATGATAATAAAAGAAATCTTTGGAGGATGTACTGTTCATGCATTGTGATTGAGGTGATCTTGTTCTATTCTTGGTTCGTTTTGTATTTGGAATCTCAAGCAAAGTTTTTTGCTTGAGAATAGTATTGTAATAGTTTTGGTGCATGTTATGTGGGTTGTTTGCTTAGAATTTGGGAAGTTAAAGTATTTCTAGCTTGAGTATTTTGTTTCTCAAGTCTTTGTGGATTTCTCACTTCATTTGCATTGTTGAGGTAATTTTGTTACAGGTTTCCCAAGTTTGGAGAGTGGGATTCCCGAGTGGGATACCCCATTGTCCAACAAATTTCAAAAAGGACTTGGCATCTTTACTAACATTATTATTCTTATTGCAGCTCTTAAATACTTCATTTTGCACTCAAATATTATCATTTTTTCAAGTTTTAACATGCTAGTTTTGCTTGAGAAAAAATTCTGATTTTTGCATGAAAATTTTTGAGTTTGTTTAAAACTCATTTCTCTCACTTTTGTGCTATAATAGCTTGTTGTTTTGTGCAGGTTTCTAATCTCACAGGGGGAGGGAATGGAATGCTCAAGTTCAGCCACTAGCAAGCACCAACAACACCCAATAGGGTCTACTTCAAGTCCCTTGCAAAAAACGGTTAAAAAATCACTATTTCTCTCTCATTTCTTAATAAATATTAGTGTTGAAATCTATATCTTTGTAACAAGCCCAAGAGAGTCTCTTGCGCTTGAGTTTGTTGTGCTTCATTTTGAGTTTTCAGTACTTAGTGATTTTGGTTTCGGTTGCATGTAAGTGAAGTGGCTCTGCCCATCCTTGCATGACCTTGTAAGTTGCTTGGATTTAGATTAGTTTACTTCATTGTTTGTTTTCTTTTTTCCTGCACCTCACAAGGTGAAGTGGCTCTGCCCATCCATGTGAAATCGCGTTGGCTAGCATTTTTATTTTACTAAGTTACTTATTTACTTTTGCCCGCACCTCACAATTGAGTAGGCTCTGCCTCCGTTGTGATATCGCGCTTGGCTCGTTTTGTTTAATTTTTGCTTTAAAGATAAATTTACCATAAGCCTTGTTTTTGCCCCGTATCCTCTCTCCTCGTCAGTTCGAGCGATCTAGGGTGATGAGAAAGAGAAAAGATTTGTGTTGGCTAGTTTAATAGGCACCCAGATAAGTATCTTCATTAGAAAGGAGAAAAAGAGGCTTGACATATGGAGCTAGTGGAGTAGAGGCTATAGGGGGCTTCGTGGCACTTTGTGTCCTCATGTTGAGCACCCAGCAAGTTTCGAGTTTGACCCGTGGAGCTAGACAGGAACCTTGTGTTCCTGTGTTGAGCACCCGACATTCTCTCTCTAATCGAAGGAGATAGTCTCTTGGAATAGACATCCAAAATAGTTCATTTCTTTGCAACGAACACCTCAATTCCCTAAGTCAAAGAGACATAAATTTACTAGAATTTACAGGACCACTTGCATAACATTGTTACAATCATTTCATTTCTCTACTTTGCAAAGCACTTTATTTTAACTTGTTCATTTACTAGAAGTCATCGTGTTCTTGTATAATTATTAAAGTAAATGAGTTGATACTTCAGGAAAATTATTTGAAGTTGATTATTGTGACTCCATCACTTGAGTAGAGATGACACTGGTCATTTTGATTATTTGATTGTCTCTCTTGCATACATTACTGGTTGATTGTTAAAGGGTTTGCTTGTTATTGAAATATTTGCATCACTGCACGCTAATTGTCATTTTGTAATTTACAACTCCCAGAAAACATTCTTCCAAAAAGAACTTAGTAAGTAGGGACTACCCCCCTTGGCCTTTAGGAGTTATAGGACCACTTGCATAACATTGTTACACTCATTTACATTTCTCTACTTTGCAAGCACTTTATTTTAACTTGTTCATTTACTGGAAGTCATCATGTTCTTGTATAATTGTTAAAGTAAATAAGTTGATGCTTTAGGAAAATTATTTGAAGTTGATTATTGTTACTCCATCGCCCGAGTAGAGACGACACTGGTCATTTTGATTATTTGATTGTTTCTCTCTTGCATACATTACTGGTTGATTGTTAAAGGGTTTGCTTGACCTTGAAATATTTGCATCGCTGCACGCTAATTATCATTTTGTAATTTACAACTCCCATAAAACATTCTTCAAATTAGAACTTAGTAAGTAGGGACTAACCCCCTTGGCCTTTAGGAGTTGTGGTCTAAACGGAGGAGTTTAGAACTGAGGTGATAGTGGGTTCTCAACTCATAAGTTGCCCTCAAGAACACACACATTAGTTGGGAGACTTACCCGTGTCCAGGTGTGTTTTAGGCGGCAACACCCTCATCAAAATAGTGTTTGAGTGCTCAATATATCTTGTATTTATTCTTGTGTTTTACATTTCCATCAATCACATATGCTTAACAACGTTTTTTTTGTTGCCTTTGGTTCAAAGTTCAAGTTCAAAGTATCAAGCTTCATTTTGTCCATATACAAGATGTCGAAGGCTTTGGATCCATTTTGGGAGTGGGGCACACCTGTTGACCAACTTAATCGACAAATTCTCACTTGCAATCTATGTGGGATAAGTAGGTTGAAATACCACCTTGCAGAAATAGCAGGGTATGATGTGGGTCCTTGCAACCAAACAACCCCAGAACTCATTGCTAAGGCCACAAAAGCGATTCAAGGCATTGGGCTAAGGAAACAATACAAGGAGGCCGTGAGGAAACAGATTGCTTCAATATTCGGGTCCGCAACAGGAGTGGGGGCTAGTGGGACGAGTCCAGATACCAATACCCAATCCACACAGCAGTCTACATTGCCTTTCATTGTATCTTCAAGATGCAAACCTGGTGGACAACCTTCTATAAGGTCCATGGTGAAAGTAAAGGAAAACACAAACGCAAACAAACTTATCGGTCGATGCTTGCTATGGGCTAGTATTCCATTTAACTTTGCAAAGAACCCATTTTATGTGTCCATGTTTGAGGCAGATGCTATAGTTGGACAGGGGTTTAATCCCCCTAGTTATGAGGAGTTGAGAGGGCCAATCCTTCAGGATGAAAAGGCTGATTGCATTCATAGATTGGAGGAGCTTCAAAAATCATATGACTTAACAGGATGCAATGTGATGTCGGATGGTTGGACCGATATGAAGGGTAGAACACTTCTCAACTTCTTGGTTCATTGCCCCAGGGGGATTATGTTCATGAGATCTGTGGATGCATCTACACCTATCAAAGATGCAGCTTTACTATGTGGCTTGTTGGATGAGTTCATCCAAGAGATTGGGTCGCAGCATGTTGTCCAAGTGATAACAGACAACGCTGCAAACTATGTGGTTGCTGGTAGGATGCTCATGGCCAGGTATCCTACACTATTATGAACTCCTTGTGTCGCCCATTGCCTTGATTTGATCTTAGAGGATTTAGGCAAGATCGATTGGATCAAGGATACTATTGATTCAGCAAAGAGCATCACAAAATTGATATACAACCATGCAGTGGTGCTTAGCTTGATGAGAAGGTTCACAGGTGACAGAGAGTTGGTGCATCCTGCCATCACACACTTTGCCACTAGCTTTATTTCTCTTCAATCACTCTTGAATTCTATGTGGGACTTGTAGGCGATGTTCTTTTCACCAGAGTGGCATGCTTTATCATTTAGCACTAGACTAGAGGGGCAAGCCACATTCAGGCTAGTTGCATATGATGAGAATTTTTCAGGTGCGGTGAAGGAGGTGTGCACCATCACCAAACCTTTGGTAAGGGTTCTCCACTTGGTTGATGGAGAGAAGCCCACAATGGGCTACCTATATGAGGCCATGAATAGGGCCAAAGAATCCATCCGTGCTTATTATGAGGACAAGAGAGATCACGGGCAGGAGAGACAACATATGATATGGGCGATGATTGAGGTGCGATGGAACTACACACTCCATCGCCCCATTCATGTTGCAGGGTTATACCTCAACCCTGCGTTTGCTTACTCCTATGGCTTTAGATTTGATGGAGAGGTTATGTATGGATTCTATGAGTGTGTCTAGAGGATGGTACCTGGTGCAGCTGAGCGTACATGGCTTTCCCAAGAGTTGGAAATGTATAAGAGAGCAACAGGATTATTTGGGTTTGATAGAAAGAAAATAAACTTTTGAAAATAGATCTACTTGATTAACATTTAAAACAAGTTAACTGGGAAAGAGAGTTTAGATTTTCAAGAGATGGATGAACACTTCAATCTCTTGCTTGATCCTTTGCTAATGGCTTTGGAGTCCCTGCAACAAAGATTAGCTTCTAAAAATGATGTCAAAGAAGGAGAAGAGACAACTTAGTTCAACGCCTCCTATGGATTTCGTGACCTGCAAAACTATAAAACCACTCTTGCAAAAATTGGATTAGATCTAGTATCTTTGAAGAAGAAAAACTCAGAGAACCTCAATACAACTAAATATAGTTGGTTACTCCTATATCTTTCAAATACAAATTATAAGCAAGGAACTTAACAACTATAAATGCTTACTCTACATATCATGAATGATCTTCTAAGCTAGGTATATAAACACAGATTAAGCAAGAGCAATTTTAAACAATACAATATCACCTCATTAGCATAGCATTCGTCCAATGACACAAGGTAGACCTCCAAAGTCTTCAACTTTCATTAATCAGATAAACAAAATTACAATCGGGCAAAGGTTCTTTGCATCCATCCTTAATGAAGGAGAAAACCCTCGCCTTTATAGAGTTTACAACCCCGGGGGGCGCTTTATTCACTAAAGTGGACTGGGTGTTAACATGAGATGTCTTTGGTGGGGTTGATTGGATTTGATCTTCATAAGGAGGCGCCATATCTCCTTAAGGAGATGTGCCCTCATCTTCAATCCATGCCAACCCATCCTCTCTTTGCCACATGCACGAAACGTAAGGCTCACAAGAGAGGTCGCATCTCTCGTCTTCAAACTATTCGCCACCTTCCCAATCAACACGAAATCACATGCTTAATTCTTGGAGAGGACTCGCCTTAATTTTAGGAAAAGATCGCCACCCATTAACAAACCTCAACACCTGTAATATGATGCCACATAACACAAGAATGAACCTTCACGTGAGGATGGTGCACTTTAACATTTGGATGATCTCGCAACACCACAAGTCAACTCCAAAACCAACGCTTTTAACCAAATTCTAATTCACCTTTCATTAAAAACAAGAAACGGCACTTCCTCCATGTCATTCCATTAAAATTTGACTTGACTTTTTGACTTTGTCCTTAGTGCATTTTGTTGCTTTTTAGCATTTTTTGGCATTTTGTCGCACCGTTAGAGGAATAATGCCATACAGGATAATTTAGTCACCCGGCGCATAGGATAAGTGGGTCTCGGGGTAAAGAGGATGCTCCGAGTGTGAAAACAAGCATCCCCACGCCAAAATTGGACTCCAAATCACACTTTTATTATATTTCAAAATTTTCCATTTAAACCATTAAAAATAGCTTGATTTAGTGGTAAAATTTGTTTTTTCCATAATTTTAGAAAAAAACCCTAGGGAGACCTAGTACATGTTCATAATAACTCAAAACAATGTTTAGCACGCTTATATACATCGACGCTTATATACATCGACATGTGAACTTTAATAACCTCCCAAGGTTTACCCCACCAAGACGAAAATTCCAGCTTTGGAGGAGTGGTGAAAAAATCAAAAATTATACATCGCTTATTCAACATTGCATAATTGACAAGGAAAAAAACACCTTGGAATAATTGGTTTGATGTCTAAGTCATAGGAATCCAAGTCCTTTACAAAACGTTTCCCATGCTAGCACATTTATTACAAAATCCCCATGAGGTATGAACATGTAATTATTAAAAAAGAGGCCCAAAAATGGCCCCGATGAACCAACCTCTGAGCTTTGATGATGAACAACTGGCTTGTTCAAGACTTTGGTGGCTCACTGGAAATCCACTTAAGTGCAACTTTAGTGGATAACACATCAAAAACATCATGCTACAACCAATAACTACATATCATCAAAATCATGACTTATATCGGGATCCTCAGCATTAATAACACTGTCTGCCCCCTCCTTTAACCTTTGCTTCTGCCTCAATCATCCAAGGACATCAGGGCTTCTGCCTCAATCCTCCAAGGACATCAGTTGACACCCTCCGATTTTGATGAAACTCCCTAATCCAAGCATTAGAATAAGGTACATTTTTAATACTTACAATCGTCATGACATAGGAGTTCAACAATCAGCACCACCATCATCAAGGTACATACAGGGCTTGATTCTCTTGATTAAATGCTAATCCCATGCCCTCACACATGATAGATCATAGAATCCAGTGGATATGCTACAACCTTGCCAATCCTGAAATCCTGAAAACTGGTCTGCAGAATTCTGACTGAGATATAAAATTCTACTTTCTCCATATGAAGTGATTACCAAGGTGATAGATTCCTTCGAGCTCAATCACCCATCTCTTTTTTCAAAATGAGGTAAAAGGACCAAAAATCAGGTTATAAAGCGTTATTGGCATCAACAAAGTGACATTTTCCTCTGACACACGATATATTCAGAAAAAAAATTGTGATATTTATAATTATCACGAAAAGATCGTTTCAAGGAAAATATCGCGATATTTTCCAGTGATATCATCAGATCTGAGTAAATCTGTAAAAACTAATAATGGAACCACAGTAATAAAACTAGAAAAGATCTAAGATTGGTGCATGCATGCTGAAGCCATGCCTGTGCCCTCCACTCTCCTACATAACTGTGATTCCTCTACAAACTATTTCGCAAAGAAACCAAGACCAAAAGCTACCATTAATGCACTGTATGGATCTACCACTATAGTATCATACTGGAATGTATAGACATGCAATAAGTGCACCCCTGCTGGAGAATACAGTCTGAGCTTAACAAGTTAAAAATCTAACAAAAATCTTTGGATCGGTTGCTGAATGTAAGGCTCACACCTGCTCTGATCTCATGTTGAGATTCACAAAAGACACAGAGAATCGAACAGAACCAACATACCCCAATTCTGCAATAAAGTAAAAGTAGACCAGCACTAGGGCAGCCCAGATCTTAAAGAGAAATAAGCTGAGAGGGATGCAACCCTATGGAGAGAAAAACCCAAGTACAAGTGTGCTATAAAGAGAGAAATCCATGAACAAAAGAAAGTGTAACACTAGAAGGTACCCTTAGGAAAATCACTTTAATAAAAGATCAATAGAAACATGAATGAAATAATTATAGATGAGATGATCTATATACACCCAACTCAAGAGGTGGGACACTCTCCCTAAGAGGGGTCATGAGCCTACATGTACAAGGTCAGCCTTTGCAAAAAGTAAATACAATAAATGATACAATATAGGGTCGGTCGTGGTTGAATGTGAGGCTTACACCATTTTCAACAAACCAAAGTAGGGGCACTACATTGATGACTACACAGTTTTGTAGCTTAATTTTCTCATGCTTAATAAATTGTAAAAACTGTGGAGAAAAAGATTATGAATCGTGTTTTAATTTCTATATTATGTCTATAAAGCAAGAAAAACCCAAGTGCAAGTGTGCTATAAAGAGAAATCCATGAACAAAAGAAAGTGTAACACTGAAGGTACCCTTAGGCAAATCACTTTAATAAAAGATCAATAGAAACATGAATGAAATAATTATAGATGAGATGGTCTATAAATACCCAATTCAAGAGGTGGAGCACTTTCCCTAAGAGGGGTCATGAGCCTACATGTACAAGGTCAGCCTTTGCAAAAAGTAAAGACAATAAATGATACAATATATGGTCGGTCGTGGTTGAATGTGAGACTCACACCATTATCAACAAACCAAAGTAGGGGCACTACATTGATGACTACACAGTTTTGTAGCTTAATTTTCTCATGCTTAATAAATTGTAAAAACTGAGAAAAGATTACGAATCGTGTTTTAATTTCCATATTATGTCTATCTATATTCACTTGGAAAAGTGAGAGAGGATAAAATACCTTGCGAAAGGCATCAGAACACTGACGATGATTCTTGAAATCATAAATAGGAATATGAACAGATTCACCCTGATTCAACTTTCTAATACAATCAAGAAGTCGTTCAGTGTCAAATGCATCTGCAAATGTGAATGTGAATGTCAGAGATAACCTTATGTTAAAGCAAAATGAAAAAGAATGTTGTTAGAAGCATCCAATATCATCAATTATACTTCACTCAAACGTACAAGATACCTATGTAGCTAGCAGATATTCAATTTGCCACCTTTCTTGAATCTCAAGAACACATACCTTTAAAGGACATAAGTTATTTTACCCCCCAAGTAGACATCTCAAAGCTCTATTTTTTCATCGATTTAATATCTATAGATATTTCCAGATAGTTTCCAAGAATAAAATGAAAGTGAACCAATGTTATGTATTTAATGAAGGCATAATTATAATATTATTACATTAGATTATAAAATTATATTATTATAATTAATATTACAGGACACAACATAGGTTGGGACATCTGTAATAAAGTATTGTGGTCATGTATATACACTTCATATTATATTGGACCTAAGTTGCAGGAAACACGGGTTTTGGCACCATACCATGCCCAAAAACACATCAACATGTGTTTGATATGCCTCTAAAACGTACAGAAGTGTTTGAAATGGAGTATAATGATTTTGAAACACCCTCTGAAGTGCCATGTCGTGTTTCCATACCATTTTGGGATGAGTGAAGTGTATTACATTATTTTTTGGCATTTTAACTGGGACTTGACCATGCAGACGTAACTAGGTGTTTCTAATTCACTGAAATCCAAATTCAAAGCTAATTCAACCTTAATGAAAACTCTCTAACAGCATCGTTTTTTTAAAAAGAGGATTTGCCTCTTATTTTTTCCTCACACAATTTGAGAAAAGGCGATTCCAGCTAGTGTAATTTCAATCTTGAGCAAGCATTTTCATGTTGTTTTGGGCAGCTACAAAAAACACTTCCTTTGTGTTTGGGTGAGCAGCAAACTTTCTTCATGGTGTCTTTTGTAATTATTTGAGTGGAGTATTTTTCTGGTCTTAGGGTTTGTGCTTCCATATTCTACATTGCAAATTTATTTTTTTCTTGCAGCAGCAAGAATGGCTTCCAACCATGCTACTACTCTTCCTGCAACTCCTAACTCCAACAAGAAAAATGACTCTTATCCTCTTTTAAGGCATGCTAAGAAGATTTGCGCAAATGCCTCGTGATGGTTCATGGGAATGCGTGTGCAATCTGTTGCCAATTTATTTGTACCATAGCTGGATTAGCTGAGGAGCCGCCATTTTACAAACATGATAAATGTTTGTTTCCAGTGTATCAGATGATCCGCCTTTGTGCCTAGCCAGTTTTGGCTAGTCAGTTTTTGTTTTGAATAATTATGACCATGGCCCCATGGGGTTTGTAATAAAATATGCTAGTAGGGTGTTTTTGAGTGGTTCGGTCTCCTAAGACGTAGAATTTCAACTAAGGTATTCCAGGGAGTTTTTTTCCCTTGACAATTATGCTTTGCCTATAGCCGAGTATAATTGACGAGGTTTTCTCCCGCTTCCTCCAAAGCTGGAATGCCCGATTTTGAATTCTGGGCCTTGGGGGGTTATCAGAGCCCAACTGAGTATATATAAACCTACTAGACATTGTTAGAATAGACTATGGTCATGTCCTAAGTCACTAGGACCCTCAGAAAAAAAATTTGAAAAGTTTTTACCAGACGCGTCAAAATTCTTACTTTTTAAGTTTTTAATTTTCCCTAAGTTTTTAATTAAATTTTTCCATAATTTAAATGGAAAAATTCAATTTGTAATAAGTTAGTCAGCCGGAACCCGAATTCAGTGATTAAAGGCTCTAACCTTAAGCCAAAAATCATTCATGATCAGCCGGTCAGCTATCTCCAAGTTTCAGAAGTTCATACAGTCTCATAATTAATAATTTCTCAAAAAAGTCATTTATGGAGAAATTATTAATTAAAATATTAAAAATGAATATTTTGGAGAAAATAAAAAACTCTCCAAAATAAACCAAATTGAATAAAATAAAAGGATAAATGACATGGCACGAAGCATTTATGATGATTCCAATCAATATCGGTTAGTTTCAGATCAAGTATTGGAGTGTAGCAGTTGAACTATCAGTTAGAAATTTGCCCTCTTTGGTCAAATCCGTTTTTGGTTGAAGTGTGGGTTATCTATTGGTTGGGTGATAATTACGAGAGAGGATGAGCCACCTCACCCCCCTTCATTACTCCAGCACTCAGTTGCAGCTCAGTTCAACTCCAAATCATCATGCCGAGCTCATTCAATTACTTCGGTGTTATTCTTAGTCCGAATTTAGGGATTTGAGCCCTATTTTCTTCCCTTTTTGTATAAGTAGAGGCTCTTTTGAGCTCTACGAGATGGATTTTTGTGTAGAGAAACCATGTCCAAACTTTGTAAATGCTTGTTGCTTTATGCAACCGTTGGAATAAATTTAAAGCTTTGGAGGCTCATATGGTTTGTTAATTGTGGATGAATGCTCTTGACGAATGAGGTGATTGTGTTCTAATTCTCCTCTTTCATGCTTATTTTGGTTAAAGATTTATGCTTTAGAAGGCTTCTGTAAGCACATAAGAACAATTATTTGTGGTTTACAATTTAGTTGTTTATGGCTTTACTCTTAGAAATTGAAAGTAGCATTGTTTATTCAGTCATATTTCATGCTCTTTTACATTTCAATTTGTGAAACATACATGATCTAATCCATCTTTTGGCAAGTATTCGAGTTGAATTTTTGCAAATCAGTCCGTCCAACCAAGTAGGAGTTCGAGCTCAGCTACATCCTCTTCTCTTGGAGTCAAGTGCAACTTCCGGCAATTTCAAGCTTTAAGAAATCTAAGCATCATCAAGAAGATCCATAGGTTTGAATATTTTCTCATGCTTTCATTCATCTTTCAAGGTAAAAAATTTCTAAATTTTTGGGTTAAGGCAAGGTTTGGGCTAAAGTGATCAATCATTCACCAAACCGTATGCCCCTGTTGGTTGTTTCTTCTTCATTTTGCAGCCCTCTTTCACTTTTTATTGCAGCCCTTTTTTCTCTTCTTTCGCTGCCCTCTTTTCCCTTTTTTCCTCACTTTTTGCAGCCCTCCTTTTGCCTAAACTTGCAGCCCTATTCACCTCTTTTTGCAGCCACTTTTTGGGCCCTAGTTTCAGCCTTCTTCCTCATCTTTTGCAGCCTTCTTTGTCATTTTTGCAGCCCCTCTTTCATCTTTGTTTTCAGCCTTCTTTTGATCTTACTATGCCCTCTTTTCACCCCTTTTTCCTTCTCTTTTTCATAGCTTTTTATTCTTCTCTTCTTCCTCCGGTTTTGGTAAAAGTTAGGTTTTTTTTTTTTTTATAGATCTAGTTTATTCTTTTTTGGACTAACATCATAACAAGTTAGTGTTCAAAGCTCTTATTTTCAGGCAGGTGAAAGAGAGCCCAAGGGCCTTAAGAAAGCAAGGAGCAAGCAATGAGCAAAAAGACCAAAACATCTCCCTCCTCTTTTTTTCCCTTTCTCACCTTTGCTCATTCAAGAAGAAACTGAACACAGCAAAAGATTGTAAAAAATTAATAAAGAGCGAGTGGGATTACGGCTCCCACATCCCTCTTCCCCCATTTGGGGGAAGCTTGTATCGTCCCATTGTCATGCATGTTCCCTTTTGCTTAATAAACTGCTAATGGTAGAATAGAATAGAATAATTGCATAATCTTTAGAAGTTAGTTCTTTCATCATTAGAAAGGTAGTTTATGTTTTGATTAAGTTTATCATTCATAAAAAATGAAGTGAAAATGTTGATTTGATTGTTTACATAAATATTGCATAATTTCTTTACTGTTTACTTACCCCTTTGCTTTCCCGATTAGGGCCCTAAAAAGCCTGAAAGAGACTCTTGGGTAGTTAGATCTTTATGTTTCTATTTCTTTCGAGTTTAACGAATTAATCAAGTCTCTTGAACTTGCAGTAACACAAGTCAAGAGCACTCTCTATCGGAGAGCATACTTAGAATTGCACATCCTTGCATTGGGCATTCTAGATTAGCTAAGTCTCTTGAACTGTTGTCATAAGACGGGGTCAAGAGTGCTCTCTGTCGGAGAGTCTTAATTAATTAACTTAATAAAATTTGCAACGCACGCCCCCTAATTAATTAACTTCGTTTTCTCTTTGCCGGAGTATGCTCTGACCGACCTCAAAATCGGAGTACCCAGAAATGGCATTGGATTTCTAATCTTGCAAGAAAAACTTAATAAAATTTAAATCCTGTAACCAATGCACCAGCGTTGTAGGGAATTTTCTAAAGTACTTCTTAGTAGAGGCACCGAAACCCTCGCTGTCTAAGCTTCTCAGCTAGCTGGTCAATCTCTACGATACCAACCTGGGATACTAGGCGGGCCCGTCATGTCTTCAACGAATTAAACTTGGAATATTCTCTCGCATTTTTGACAAACCTTTGTTGACACCCTAATCAAGAGCACTTAAAATTCTTAAAATCTACCAAGAGCACTCGCACAACCTAATATTCACTAGTTTGATTTCAAGACTTGTTATTTAATTCTTTGCACATTTCAGTATTTTGACTCCATAAAGCACTGGTCTTGTAATCTGCATAATTATTATATTTGGATCAATTGTCTGTGGACTGTTTTAATTTCTATCTATGAATGCGAAATTAATGAAGTCTGGAATCAATACTTATCTTTTAATCTATTGCTAGCAATGTGGATTGCTTTGATTTATGTGTCAAACTCATAATAAACAAACACTTTTAATCACAATAACTCCTAAACAACACCCATCCGCATCCGCAACCAATTAAAACACTTTAACCACATTGAGCCATCGAAAACTCTTTGTTAGGGACTACCCCCCTTGGCTTCATTAGGAGTTAGCCTAAACGGAGGAGCTAGGAGTAGGTGACAGTACCTAGCTCTGTGCTTGCCCCCAAGGTCACACCTCTCCCACTTTCCTAAGTGAAGAGACAGCTTTCGGAAATTTTCTGCTGCTGGTGTGCAATCGGTGGACAACACAATCTCTGCCATCTACCATACAAGAGATTTCTTTTTTAATCAGTACAAAGCATAGTAGCATAATTTGGCCATATTAGCCTTTCGTGTACGGAAATTTCAAACAATTCAAAATTCATCGAATATTCGATGTAGGTGTAATATGGATACGGGTTCTTACTAGCTGAAAATTGAAAACCTATTTTAAAAAACCAAATTTTAATTATTTAAACATTATAAAATAATTACCATTCAATTTCATACTAGGTAATTAACTTCGTAGTGTTAAAAATTTCTTACTTATTAAAATAATTACTAATAACTAAGAATCATCTCTCTCACAATAGTTGCATTATATTTTGCTTTTTAAACAGTAATTTTGGTTGTAAATAATGTTTAAAAAGAAATAAATGATTTTTTATGTTTAATGATGATGATGATGATGATGATGGTTAACGTCCCCTGAGACCAAACTTTGGTCTATCGGACCTAAAGAAGAGAATTAATTAGTTTGCTTTAAAGTTAT
>LPNX011150098.1:205290-228602 GCA_001517045.1 Pseudotsuga menziesii
TTAATGGTTGATATCTAATATTATGTTAAAAATATTATATATTCTTAACTTTATTATATAAATATATATTTATATATATTATATTGGTGTACCATTAATTAAAATTATTATATATAAGAAGTCTACTTCCGTATTTTATCTGTATTGAGATAAAATTTCTTACTTATTAAAATAATTACTAATAACTAAGAATCTTCTCTCTCACAATAGTTGCATTATATTTTGTTTTTTAAACAGTAATTTTGGTTGTAAATAATGTTTAAAAAGAAATGAATGATTTTTTATGTTTTATATTTAATGGTTGATATCTAATATTATATTAAAAAATTATATATTCTTAACTTTATTATATAAATATATATTTATATATATATTATATTGGTGTATCATTAATTAAAACTATTATATATAAGAAGTCTACTTCCGTATTTTATCCGTATTGAGATTTTTTGTTATGTATTTGTTCTTTATCGAATCGTATTCGTATTCATATTTGGACTCAAATTATGCTACTATGGTACAAAGTCATTTCCTTTTTCAAGGCATGTTCAGAAGATTTGCACAAATTCCCCATGATGGTTCATGGGAATGGGAGTGCAATCTTCGTCATCTACAGTACAAGAGATTTATTTTTTTACTAGTATATATATATATATATATATATATATATATATAATTTCCAAGGAAAATTACAAAATTTTAAAAATGCATGAGTAGCTAGTGTTACCCCATAGGTATCCACAAAGCAAGGCAAACAGTGGTGTTTTTTAGAAGAGTTTAGCTTTTCAGTTGGACAGTCATGTGATAAACACCAACAAATCTAATAGTAACGTGCTCTAGTGAGTCACATGATTGAGCATGGACAGATTTAAAGCATGCTCTTCATCAAATGTGTAGCAGAGGAGCTCCCGAGTATGCTCATATTGCAGTCTCAGCATAATTGTCCCCATCAGCAAATAGAAAACCTATAGAGAGTCAGAATTTTAGTTTAAAGACTCCACAAGCGATGAACAAAGCCTGCGACCTCTCAGTTGGTTGACAAACTATTTAAAGGGTGTATTCAACCATCAAAACTCCCAACCGGTAACCTCTTCTCAACCATAAAAAGTGCCCCTTTGGAGGATTTGTTATGTTGACACACAACCCGATTTTGAGCCTAGAACAAAGAAGATCGGTTTGAGAATTTGGTTGTTCTATCATGAATGCCACCATGAGCCACTACCCTCGAGTTAGCATGTCCGCCACAACATACTAAGGATGAGTCGATTGATAGCTGATTTTTTCCAAGCATCACTATGTATTTTGGAGCTCGCAATTTTTGGTGGACCCACCATATTAATCTTTGAAAACGCATCAGCTTCTCTCAAACATGATTCACTAAATATTGAATATCTCACGAGATGATTCACTGTAATGTGAAGTCTACCCCCTTTGGAAGTCAAGTCGTGGAACTTCGCGATTACAAATACAAAACCCTAGAGAATCGACTTGGTTGAGATTAAGCAGTCAAAAATCTAGGAGATCTCTAGCACGCCCTTTTCTTGAGAAATTGGATCGTCAAGATCTCTATTTTCATGGAATCCTCCACGAAGTCGTGCTAGCAATTAGCTATCACTCGGATGGAGTCCATATGGGCTTGTGATAAAGGAGTGTGGACACACCTTGTGTAGCTACATCATCTTGGAGATGACATGTGTTCGCTTGGAGTGGAGAACTTCATTTGTATTGGCCTACAAGTGTTTATTGTAGGTTGCTTGCAAGGGCTTAGGCCCATGTTGTATTGTTGGCGTCCCTTATGTCCCATATATACAAAGGAAGGAGGGAGTCCTAATTCATATCATTGTGTCCATGCTTATTCCACTCTTGTATTGAAATGTGACATGGAGGATTGCACAAGTATCTTTTCTCTCTTAGCTCTTCATTTGTACTTGATCTCTCTGTCTCTCTTGGAGTTGCTAGGGTTTCATGATCTTCTTGGAACATCTTCATGTCTAAGTTTAGGTTTCATGCTTTGGAGGTTCGAGATTTGGGTCTTGTGATAAAACTCTAGGGTGTATTTGGTGAAGAATAAGAGAAAAAGACGCCTTGCCTAGGAGGGACTTGTTTGAGTGATTCATGCATATTGGCAATCCTTGGTTGAGCTACGTTTTTTCTATTTCCCCCCTAGCTAGGGTTTTGGAGAGCTAGTGGATTGTGTTATCCACTAAGTTGTACTTAAGGGTTTTTCAATGAGCCACCAAACTCTTGAACAAGGCAATCGTTCATTATCAGAGCTCAGAGGTCCGTGGTTACATCAAAACCAAGTGTGGTCCCTTTTTTTAATAAATGCATGTTCATACCCCTTGGGGACGTTGTAGTAAATGTTCTAAACACGACAAACTTTTTGTAAAGTTCTTGACTTCAGAGGACTTGGCCATCAATCCGATCATTCCAAGGTGTTTTTTCGCTTGTCAATTATGCAATGTTGAATAAGCAATGTATAATTTTCGAGTTTTTCACCGCTCCTCCAAAGTTGGAATAGTCGTCTTGGTGCTTAGGCCTTAGGAGGTTATTAAAGTTCATGTGTCGATGTATATAAGCGTGTTAGACATGGTTTTGAGTCATTATGAACATGTACTAGGTCCCCCTTACGTTTTTTTAAGAAAAACTAGAATTTTCCGCAATTTTAGGCCATTTTTAATGGTTTAAATGGAAAAAATCAAAATGTAATAAAAGTGTGATCCAAAGTCTCATTTTGGCATGGGGATGATCGTTTTCACACTCGGAGCATCCTCTTTACCCCGAGACCCACTTTTCCTATGCTTCGGTGACTAAATTATCCCATATGGCATTATTCCTCTAACGGTGCAACGAAATGCCCAAAAATGCTAAAAAGCGACAAAATGCACTAAGGACAATAAAAAAGTCAATTCAAATCTTAATGGAATGACATGGAGGAAGTGTCGTTTCTTGTTTTTAGTGGAAGGTGAATTAAACTTTGGTTAAAATGTCACTTATGAAATATGACATGAAGGTGGGCGAATCAAATTAAAGAGGGATGGTGTCACCCTTCATGACTCGCGATTTGGTTTGCTTAGCGTTTAAAGGAGTGTGAGAGGTGGTGTATCCCAATCAAATCAAGGCTAATCCCCTTTCACTCCACATTAAAGAGTTGCACCTCCCTCATGGTGATCATGTTTTGCATAAGTGGCGAATGGGGGTGGATTGGTTGGAGGTTAGGTGAGGTTGCATCTCCTTGTGGAGATGTGTCGTCTTCTCATGGAGATTGCATCCAACAAATCCCTCAAATCATTCAACCAAACTATTGTTAACTCTGGCTCTTCTCCAGTTGGTTGGTTCCCCCCGGGGGCTTGGTTATTCTATTTAAGTGAGGCCTTCTTCCTCATTTTGGACGGAAGCAAGGAATCTTTGCTCAGATGATTGTAATTGTTTATCTTTGTTATGAATAAAGTTGAGTCTTTGGAGGACAATCTGTTGGTACAATACTTTCTATGGTGAATACTTGTTCTGTAACCGAGGTGATATTTATTTAGCACTTCCTGTTGTTCATGCAATTTCAAATATCTAGCTTAGAAGTTTGTATTCCAATCTGTAGAATAGGCATTCGAGTTTCAAGTTGCTTATTTATGTGTAATCATATAAGATTCAAGTATACGTTGTAGTCGATAATACTTGTATGTTTTTTGTTTTATGTGATTTACCATACTAGATCTGATCTTTTGCATGAAGCTTTCTTGTGTAGCTTTGCAGATCACCAAGAGTGGAGTAAGACTGGAGCTCGGTTGCATCTTGTCTTCTTAATCACTTTCAATTTGGATCTAACTTGTTTACTCTGCAGGCACCCTCCTCCTCAACCTTGTTCAAGTTTGAGCTTGAGCTCTTCTTCTTCCTTCTCAACAAAACACTCAACCTTAATCTCTTTCCTTGTATTTTTTACAAGTTAAAATCTGATCTTTAAAGTTCATCATTTGTTTTTTACTTGCTTCAAGTTAGATCTAAAAAAAGGCTGAAATTTCGCATCTAAAAGCTTAGATCTAGATCGCATTGTCTATAGCACTTCAAGTTTAAATTCTTGAATATTTTTGTGCTTTAGCTAACATTTCTAACGATTTTATAACTTTATTGTTTGTTGGGTTTTAGCAGGTCAGAGGAAAAAGAGAGGAAAGTGTTGTCGAAAATTCAAGTTTTTTTGCCATCCAGAGCACCCACAGTTCATCCCTCTTCCCCCTCCGTCGTGCCTCTTCTCCCCCAGCACTTGTAAAACCCTTTTGATCCATTTGTCAAAGGTAAAAAAAAAACATTCCTTTTTTATTAGCATTGTAATAAATCATAATAATAAAAAGCAAGTGAGATTACGGCTCCCACATCCCTCCTTCCCCCATTTAGGGGAAGCTTGTATCTGTCTATTTATTAAATTATTTGCTTTATAACGGCATAGTATTGAAGTAGTTTCATTTTTCACTTTTTGCAATAAAATAGGTCAACCATTTTGCTTTAAAGTTCCATCTTTTCTTTCTCACAAAATCGGATACTAACCCAACGTTTCTCTCCCAAGTACGGCCTCCAAGCCTGAAAGAGATTCTTGGTAGTAGTAATTAGAAAACTCATCTTTTTTCATGTTTACTTTATGTTTGAAATTAAATTTCTTTGACTATCTTGCAACACAAGCACACAATCTGTCCTCGAAGGGTTGTACATTTCTTTTCCTTTCACTAATTGAAACAAACATTTGCCTCTACCGTGTACACTGTATGCTCTACCCCTCGCAGCTTAGTCTGATACTTGGGGATATCAAAAGCGTTATTGTGCATCCATTAATCCCTCATATCTAATTAATCAACTCATATTAATAAAATTTACTACCCTTAAAACATTACGAAAATCCAGCGTAACGAACCTGAGGAACAGTGGGCAAATTCTTTAAGGAAAACGAGAACAACTAGAAAGTGATTGTGGGGTCCTGTTAGGCTAGATTCTTATTGGTGTAGTGTTGAGCACCCCCCCACAACTCCATCTATCCCACATTTTCTTGTGCAGAGCCACTCTTCTCAAAATCCGAACACACTCCTCGTATCTTCAAATATATCTGGAGTTCCCTTTCCTTTTTAACTCACTCATCTTATCCACATTTAACTTAAAATCAACCAAGAACACTTGCACAACATTTCTTGTTTTCAGCAGCATCTCTTTTAATTTCTCAACTCCATTTGGCACTGGTTATACTGCAGTTATCACTATTTTGCTTTGTGCCAGATTTGTTTTGTTGATAATTAATTAGTTTGCAAGTTCTTGTTTTGATCAATTTTTGAAACTTCTAAAAAACTTATTTCCTTCAATCACCAAACCATAACAAAGAGCCTTAGAAACTCTTTCGTAGGGACTACCCCCTTGGCTTCGATAGGAGTTTGCCTAAACAGAGGAGTCAGCATCAGGTGACAGCACCCGACTCGAGACTTGTCCCCAAGGACACACCAAGCAGCTTGAAGATTTCTGCTGCGCTTTCCCCCCAGGTGTGTGTAAGGCGACAAACAGATTGTACTAGCTTTGTGATAAGGCTATGGTATGTACAACAACTTCATCATATACATATTAATGAAGTTTTCAGCTGTCCAATAATTGTATAAATTGCACATTTGATTTTCAGCCATCTATGTTCTTTATGAATTGTTATTTACAGCTATATATGTCTTGTTGATCTGACATAAGTAAAGGGCAATTTTGTGAATGATTTGACATCATAATTGAAGAAGTTAAGGGTTGTTTTACTATTGTTTTACTGCTGCTATTACTGATATAAAAGAGAGTTTTCAGATATGGTATATGCATGATAAGATTGCCCTAGTGGGATGAAAAATATCAAGTCACTTTGGTATCTTTTATCCTTGGATTTCCTAGAAGATTGAGTTGTTAAGGATTGAATTATTGTTCATTTTCTGCTGTTATTTTGTTCTAGGTTTCAAAACAGTCTTAAGTCTGAAAATTCATAGGGTTAAGATCCAGGAAAACCTCTAGTAAAAAATGTGAAATTTCTATTTTGCGTTAAGTTAATTTATGCTGGAAATTTGTACATGTTTGGTCAACTTTTTCTGACATCTATGCAGATTGCACATCAAGTTAGAAGAATATGCGTTGTTTGGGGTCATCCATTCTGAAACCCAATTGTTGGTTTTGGGTAATCCAATTCAAAACTAATTATAGTTAGTTTTGGATAATCCAGTTCAAAACCCATGTGCAGATTCAAGGTGATCAACAGTTTAATAACTTTATTGGAGGTCCTGTTTGGAAGGTGGTGTCAAAGGAGCAAACAAGCTCCAACCTTAATATAAATGTTAAAAAATTATGTACTGAAATGGCCAAGTAACATGTAATAGAAAATGACATTAAAGTTAATTAGTAATAAGGCTAGTTTGGTGGTTAGACCACCTAACTGTCTTAGGGTACTATAAATGATGTAATCAATAGTAAGATAGGTGACAGTGGTAATTGGGTAATGTTGGGTAGCCCACCTTGCGCTTTGGTGATGTACTTGCTGCAGCACAGTACCAATATAAGTGACATTAATTATCACTCCAAATTAGTGTACTTATTTCCATATGCATATGCTGTTATAAAATCCTACAAATACAGCTTGAAGGTTTGTCATAATTATAACAGATTTTTAAAACAGCATATAAACTGCAAGTGGAAGAGCTCCTTTGTTATCACTGATGTTTTCAATTATTCAGTTGCCTTATGTATTAGATGGAATCCACAGGAACCCCTGATTTAAGTTAAAAAACAGAGTGAGAATGGTTTCATCACAGCATTCAGTTTTAACTTTCCCACCTTCATTCTTACAGAAATGACAAAATATCAAACATTCCAAATATTTTAGGGCATATTTTCCTTTCTCTAGTGTATTGTACCTTAAGCTCTGTAAAATTTGGTGTTTTAAGGGTCACTGACCAAAGATTCTACATGTGTAGAAATGTTCTAAAAAAATATTATCCTGTATGATATTAAGCGTTCCTCTAATACCCATCTGAAAGAAGGTTGCTGGTATTACCTGGGTGATCAAAATTATACTCTTGCACATGTTCCAATTCCTTTGGGGTTAAACCACGATAGAATGAGTCCTGTATTTTCAAATTAATATCAAAGAATATATTTAGGAGGAGATATAGAAATATACTCTAGATCAAAATCTTAAAATATAAAATACCAAAATTAAATACCTTGTTATTACAATCTATAAGTTTATAACTTAAGAATGTGGTTCATAAGTATCATATTTTAAACTCTCTCCCTTCTCTTCCAATTCAAGTCCCAGATAACCATACTAGTATAAAATTTGTTAGAAATAACACAAATTTCAGATTATAGTTATGTTGTTAGTTTTATACAGCATCATTGGCTCCAAAATAATACCAAACCCAAGAAAAAATTAGATTGTCAAATAAAACATTTAGGACACAGTTTAACAATGCCTTGTTAATCCTGGGAAGAAAAGAAATACAAAGTTCCAAACTAAGTTATGCAGGGAATTATAATCTTGAAATATGCATAAATATACTAAATTACTGATATAGCTTATGTGTTACAAGGTAGTATTATTAATTCCTAGCTTCTGTAGAATACTATTAAAATGCATGCATTTAATATCTCGCCAATCATTTTCTGTTGACACTCCTGATACATTCGAACCACCTTTGATGACATATATACCTTAATGCTTAAATATCATTGACTCCAACTAAGGCACTGGTCTAAACCTAGAGGCATTAGAGTCGAACTGGTTTTGTACTAAAGTTGTTTGCAGGTGTCATTTAAGGGCTCTCCCCTGGGTATACAACCTCTAAGAAGTTAAGGGAAATAAGCCGAGGTTACATTGGGTTTAGTGACTAGTCTCCCTCTTACATGCTTACCGAATAACCCCTGCTAGTTTGTTTGGTAACAGGGCACTATGCGGTAGTGTATCCCAACAACAACAACAAGTAGACTGCAGCATCAGCCCAAGTTGATGAGTTTGTTGACAAGTTTGACAAGGAATTCTCCCTGACTACTTGTCACTCTTGTACTTCAAAAGATGTGGATGAGCATTACACAGAGGTGCTTGACAAGGAATTGGCCTTGATTTCTTGTCATTCGTTGAGTGCATCTACTACCAGTGTGTGGTACACAGAGAGCAGGGCCTCCAGCCACATGACGGGTGTTCGAGGGTACTTTACAGATTTTTCAGAGAGTGGGTTAGATCTCGAGGTTGTACTAGGAGAAAACACTTCAGTCAAGGAAGTTGGACAAGGGACAGTTTCCTTTCAAAGGAAGTCTAGAGAGTCCATGACAGCAAGGAATCTTTTGTATGTCCTAGGGTTGAGGAAGAATTTGATATCAGTTTCCACCATAGAGGATAGAGGGTTGTGGGTAATATTCTGAGATGGGAATGTACTCGTCCATCCTAAGGGATCCGGTTATACTACAGCAGTGAGGATTAGAGTCCGTAGTGGGAAACTATACAAGCTCAACTTTCAGATTTATCATGCCTTGGCAAACAGCAGCAACAGTGATGGTTGTGACTTGTGTGAGTTGTGGCACAGGAGGATGACCCACCTATATCGTCTAGCATTGAGGATTTTAGGGAGATAGTGACAAGTGTGCCAGAGTTTAGCACAAAGCACAGTGATGTGTGCAAGGGGCGTGCACTTAGCAAGTATGCCAAGATTGATTTTCCAAGCAGTGACGGCAGAGCAACAGGGATACTTGACTTGGTACATTTAGACCTTTGTGATCCAATGTCGACTACATCATTGAAGGGTTACAAATACTATGTGACCTTTATTGATGACTTCGCCAGGAAGACCTGGATCTACTTTGTAAAGAGCAAGCAGTCGAAAGAAGTCTTGTAGAGGTTTTGTTACCACCTAAGTTGTACTTGGTAGATTCAAAGTCCAGAGGTTCGCCAGGCTTTTTCTGGGAGATTCTTCAAAAAAAATTGTAACACATGTTCATACCCCCTTGGGGAAATTGTAAAAAATGTGCTAGCATGGTCAATTTTATAAAAGGATCGGCTTCCCAGACTTAAGCATCAAGCCGACTAGGCTAGAGTGTTTTTTCCCTCGGTAATGATTGGTTGTTGAACAAACAACTAATAATTTCTGATTTTTTCACTCACACCTCCAAACTTCAAAGTTGTGGTAGTCGTCTTGGTAGTTAGGCCTTAGGAAGTTATTAAAGCATCTGTGTCAGTCTTTTTAAACATACTAGGCATTCGAATTGAGTCGTATGAACATGTGCTAGGTCCCCCTAAAGTTTCGTCTGATTCTAAGAAAAATATATTTTCCATTTTGTAAACCATTTTTTAATGGTTTAATTAAAAAACTTCAAAATGTAATAAAAGGTGGGTCCAGAATTTTGATTTTGGCGTGGGGATGCTCATTTTCACACTCAGAGCATCCTCTTTACCCCAAAGGCCACTTTTCCTATGTTTAGGGCGGCTAAAACATCCCATGGAGCATTATTTCTCTAAAAGTGCATTAAAACGTCATTTTAATGTTAAAAGTGCAAAAAATTGGCACTAAAAGACAAAGTTGAAAAAGTAAAAAATGATTTGTTTAAAAGGTGGGATGACATGAAAAAGGGGTCCATCATGGTATGCGACCTTTTCCAAATGTGAAGGCTTTTAAAACTTTGGTTATAAGTGTAAGTAGAGAATGGTTAATTGAGAGGATGACGTCAACTAACATGAGGTTCACGCCAACTCAAATTAAAGATTGTGATTACTTTGTGGTGGACCCCTCTTCATATGTGGAGATGCTAAAAGCTTGGATAAGTTTTAAATATGGTATAACATATGATTTGGTTTGTTGAGATGTGCATGATGTTGGTGAGGACTCCACGTGAGGATTGACGCCTATTGTCGCTCCTGACTGGCGTGCGTGTGTCAAAGCCCAAAAGTAGGCACACCGGCCCGATGGCATTTGCGAAAAGAGCGGCCACTGTCACCGCACTCCTCTCTTCCTCACTTCAAGTTGGCTCTTCTCCAACTCAAGGGAGGCTTCCCTAAGGTTAGGATCACTAAGGCAGATGCAATGACAAACAAAATGAAACGAAGAGGCTTCCTTAGAGAAATAGTTGTAGTATAGGTATGAATTGAATGTTGATGGGAAGGGGAAAGATCAATCCTCACAAATGGACCAGTGCCAATATATCAAAGGGAGAAATGGAGTCAAAAGGAGAACTCACGAGGGCCTTGTGTCTTATGGCACCAAGGGGAGAGCTCGCATGATTGAGCAAACCCTGATTAGTCAATGGTGTGGCTACTAGATTTGCTTCCTCCTAATTGCAGAAGATGCGTTATGCAAACAAAAGATCGATACTACACAATCAAACAAGATTAAATGTAAACATCAATGCTCATGTATGCACGCTTACAAAGGGAAAAGGCTAGCAACTGCTAAGGATTTTCACCTTCCAATAAAATGATAGCATTCGTTTATGGTCTCCGACGCAAACATAGAAAGAAAAAAATGGCTTCTAGCAACAATCACCCATTCATTGAAGCTCCACAAGTTCACACCACACATTAAAGAGAGTGCTCAATTACATCCATGAAACCCAAATGATAATTTCTATTAAGTTCTGGGGAAAAATCCTCCCAGTTTTTTCCATCCCCTTACAATGAGAGAGGCTATCCTCTTTATAGGCCAAAAAAGCTCATAAAATAAAATAATAAAATAAACTGAATCATTTTGATCCACTTTTTCCTCCCTAAATAAAAACATGACCAACCTTTATTAAATGGAAGCTAAACTTTAACAAACCCGAACATATCAAAGCATAAATAGTTTATTTAAATGGACTTCCACTTTGACTAACGTTGAGTGCCAACAAAACCATAGATGTCAATGACTTTGACAAATCAGCTGCTAATAAGTGACGTGTGAACCAGCAGGTGGATAGGATAGTTGCTCCAAGCAGTGGTTGTCATAAAGACTGCTATCCGCGCATGATAACTTTTTACACGTTGTCAGTCAAATGATACATGGGTTACTTAGAAGCTCAAAAAAAGTGTACACCTGTCACAACAATGTTGAATTTTCAGCATTAGCATAAACTTTAAAAATTTGAAGATAAACATAAATAGATAAGCAGTGCAGTAAAAACACATTCATCACATCAGCACACATGGACACAATATTTTTCACTGGGGGAAACCTTCAAAGGACAAAAACCCCAAAAGCATTAATAGCTCATCTCGTAAATGAGATGGCTTAAGAAATTCTTCAAAAAGTTCCTCAAATCCAGATCTGGATTTTGACCACAGTGACTGTAAAATTCATCAGTAAAAATCAGACTGATAATTTTACCCACAATTTCCAGAATTACAGAAAATTACGAATTTAGCGCTTTCTCAAAAAAACTGATATTTTCTCTCTCCTACCCGAAAATATCAGACTGCTGAAAACTGCCTGAAAATATCAGACTGCTGAAAACTGCCTGAAAATATCAGACTGCTGATAAACTGTCCAAAAATTTCAGACTACTGAAAACTGCCCAAAAATATCAGACTGCCGAAAACTGCCTAAAAATATCAGACTGCTGAAAACTGCCCAAAAAATGGAATGCTGAAGATGGCTGTGCAAAAATGCTGAAGATGGACTTTGCTGATAAAACCCTAGCTAAGGGTTTGAACATAAGATAGTCTTCTTCACCTGTGAGAGCAAAAGTGTGTGTGACAAATGAGAAGGCTTAATCTTCTTTTATAGCCTTTGTTCACCTATAAGTGGACAAGATTAGGAAAATAAAAATAATAATATTTTTATTCTTTTCCTAATTTCACTTTCCCTTTTACCAAAAAGGTACTTTTATTTTTTTCCTTTGACTTTTATAAGAAGCCCTTATTTAATTTTGTTTTCCACTTGTGGTCCTTTTAGGTGGACAAGATTAGGAAAGATAAAAATAATAATATTTTTATTCTTTTCCTAATTTCACTTTCACTTTTACTAAAAAGGTACTTTTTTTTTTCCTTTGACTTTTATAAAAAGTCCTTATTTAATTTTGTCTTCCACTTGTGGTCCTTTTCCTGTGGTACAAAAAGTCTTTATTTCTTTTGAATTTTGACTTTGGCCTTTTACCAAGTGCCCCTGTGGTACTTTTTTATTTCAAAAGTACATCATCATAAACCAAGAGAGTTATTAATGCTTTTATCTCACACACTATGTGACACCTAGATCTGGTACTAGGGTAACTTAACCAAGGGTAGCTAATCCTTGGAGAAGCACACCTAGCCCATAGATCAAGGGTCAAAGTGCCACACACATGCCCAAACCCAGTCTGGGGCTTACAGTGTCTTCATTCTCCCAAAGAATGGCTACTCAGAACTAAGCTGAGTCTACCGATCCCAGACTGATCTACATTGTGGTCCCTGACCAAATGTCTACTCAACACAAGGTTGAGTTTACCCAGGGAAGATCTGGGTTTATATCATGGTCCCAGACCAAATATCTACCATTCAACAGAATGGTCACTCAACACTGGGTTGAGTCTTCACCGTGGTCCCATTCTCCGAAGAGAAGAGCTCTCGATGTTGCTCAGAAAATCAACAAACAAGCTCGTGTTCTGCACTAGTAACTCGGACTCTGCCATCAATAAACCAACAATCACTTGGATTTGTTTGTTGTGTATTTGTTGAGACCCAAATCTTGGCACTAAATCGAGGACGCTAGAAAACAAAACACATTTTTAGAGGAGTTGTCAATCGTCAGCGTTGTTTCAAGGTATAGAATGGTGGATGCATGGGATATGGTAAGTGGACCCTTTAACTACCTCAAAACTCCATGCTGTGAAGCTACCTCCAAACAGGTGTCAACAATAGATATGAAATCGACTGTCGGTGCTATTGGCTGCCAAGGACATGGACTTTGTGATCTCTAATTAAATCTTAATTTTTGTTGTGTGCTTGTTGAACTCCGAGCTTTGGCGTCCAAAAAATAGATACATTTGCAGCTGGGATAAACACAGATACACACGGATCAATAGAAATTCCATGCTAGCTACTCCTACATCCCACGTTGTGTTGCCATAAATATGGCGCTCCAATCAAGAATTGAATCCGCTGTAATTTAATTTTGACTTCCAAGAGAAATCGTGGCTCCAGAAATCCACGTGAAGCAACTGCTAATGTGTGGGAAACGAGTCAATCTCGTTTTTCTACAGCAAGAATATTGTCATGACAACACTAGACATTTCATGATTCTGCATATCAGAGATTGATCTCTCCAAGGAAAGTGTGTTGGAGATGCCTTGGATCTTGGCCAGTGATCCCGATGTTGATTTGCTATAACTAGTGCACTTCATGCTTTCGGTGAAGAAACTAATAGTGATAGCTATTGGCCTTCAAATAGTGGATTTGATTACGACCATTAATGAAATTGGATCTTACAATCATGGCATTAATCTCCACTCGACAGCCTACCTTTGACTTGAAGGCTGCTATGCTTTAAAGAGTAGGCAGGTTCTTTTGATAGCAATAGTCAACGTGAAATATGAAGGTCCTGAGAGGTCCCACGATATAAAATGGCAACACAAAAAATGTTCCCTGGTTGTGCTGGCTATTCTTGATCTCCTTAGATGGTGCAAAGCAGGGCCTAGTATTTTTACAACTGCTCTATCTCAGCATGACCAAGTACTGATGACTTGATTACCAATAATTCTGCCAAGAGACAACTAGCGATCCAACAGTTGTAACATACTTTGTAGCTACCACCGAAAACACTTTAGCATTTTGAAAATATTCCCCTTGTCAAGAAGTGGATTGGGGCATTCAAACATCACAATGCAAGACACCTTTGTTGTAAGTTGTAACAGTGTTCAACTCCTGAAAACATTTGAATGATAGCTGCAACTCTGTTTGATCAATTCTGCCTGAGCTAGTGATCAAAGACATCATGTGAAAATAATCTTCAGGCTGCCTGTAGATGACTACTGGATCCAACTCATTTATTTAGTGTATCTTTCAGTGCTAGTCTTAGCATGCATAACTCTTGCTGATTGTTTGAACCAACTTCCTGAAACCTCTACCTACCAAATGTTTAGATTTTACCCCTACAAGTTAGGAGGTAACAACGCCAACCTATTTGGATTAGCAAATGAGGTTGGGATGTGATGGCACTTGATGGATGGGTTGGTGGAATTTGGTGGGGGAGGTGTCATTCTCCTCTCCAATTCTACTCTCCTTCCACTACACTTCAACTCAGTCAGACTATCTCTCAATTGAACTTTGTCTATCAGTGTTAGACGCACCCACTTTCTCCTGCTCTGGCAATAAATAAAGCATGTACTCTCTCTTTCAAACTAGTTCGGGTTAGAGTAGAGAGGTCTTGCTCTGGCTTATGCCATTGATATTTTTGTTTGATAATAAAGAAGCTTTGGAGGCTACTGGTGTGTTGCTTTGGTGTGTGGGCCAAAATTGTTACGTTTTCATGAGGTAACCAGTTTCTTTCTTGCAATTTTTGCTTACTCTAGATATAGATCTTGCCTCATCAGGATTCCTCCGAATCAGTAGGAATAGGAATTGTGAGTAAGTTTACTTTCATTTCTATTTATTCATGTATGTTTAGAGATCAAAGATTTGCATGACAAATAATTTTATTTCCATGCTATTTTAGTCTCCTTTTATATATGTTTTCAAGATCTCACAATTATGCAAGTTTGTGATTGAGTTTCAGAGTATCCAGTTTGAAGGAAGTGTGGATCTAGTTTGATTCCACTCAATCTCCAACAATCTCCAATAACATAGTCCCTCAGCATCCCACTACAAAGTCTTTGAGCAAGTCTTTTGCACCAACAAGCTCTTTTCCCCATCTCTTTCTCTTCTTAAAAATCGATTTATCCCTTTGGTTACATTCCTTGCTTATGTAGATCTATCTCGTTTAAAGTTAAAATATTTCTTTAGATCTCATATGCAAGTGCTTAAAGCTTATATGATAGATCTAAAGTGCTTTAAAGTTTTATGTTTTCAAGAGCAAATCTAGGCATAGGAGGTCTCTTTTTCGCAAGTACTTTAAAGTAAATCTAAAGCTTGCATAAAGTAGTCTTTCTTTAAAGTCTAAAGTCAAATCTCGCAATCTAAGTGCTTAATGTTATTGGCTTCCCAAAAAGCAAGACAAGATCCCAAGGAAAGCTTGTTTTCCTTGGTTAATTTTGCCTCGCTTTTTATAGTTTTAACTTAGCAGTTTTTTACAAGTTTTTGTGTGTTGTCTAAAGACACTTCCAAAGTGTTTTTGGGCACTTTCTACTAATAAAAGCTTGCTGGCTTTTAGCAGGTCCATCCAAAAAGAGGAGGAAGTGTTGCCCGAAAACTAACATTTGGGCCATCCGGAGCTCCCTAGGAGAGTCCCTTTCTTCCGCTACCACCTTTCGAGAGTTTTGTAAGCCCTTGGGCTCATCTTCTATAAGAACCAAGTGGTATTTCCTAACAAGCATTGTAACCGAGCTTAATAAAATTTCTTGAGTAGGCTTTTTAGAGCCCACTCCCCATCCCCCGAGGGAGATCTATGTCGATGCCCTTTTTTATGTTTTGCTTGTTTAGTTTAGTTTTTTTTGCAAAGTAGTTTACCTTGATCTGTGCATTCTTTTTATATCTTTATTTGATCAAGAGTAACACAAATACTAATCCCACGACTTCCCCAATTACTAGAAAGGAAAAAGAGATACGTGGTAGGATTAATTAGAAAACCCTTAACTTATTTATTTCTTGGTATTGTTCTTTACTTTTTGTATGATTTACACCCCTTGCTCTCCCGATTAGGGCTTCTAGTCTGAAAGAGATTCTTGGGGATTTAATAAACAAGCAAACACATTGCACATAAAATCCTTAAAACTTTACCAAGGCTCCATTATGTATGCCCTGTACCACTACGCTTCGACTGAACAGTTGGCTGCATCAAAAGCAACGTGGGTGACTAGTTTAATTAGGCTCCCTTTTAAATTAACCTCCCAAGGCGAAAATCCAACGCCTCGATTTAATCCGTTGCGGGGAAAGTTCATAGAGGAAGCGGGAACAACTGGGTAGTGACCTCGAGACACTATCATGCTACACTCTTGTTGGTGTAGTGTTGGACATGTCTCAGAGACTTCGATCCAGCCCACATATTCGTCGCGTAGAACCGCATTGGACAATGGTTTTGGACACACTCCTTGTACCTTCAGGTATATTTGGAGTTCCCTTCCCCCTAATCTAATTCACTCATCTTCCACAATTAACTAAAATAAACCAAGAACAATTGCAATACATTCAGCACTCCAACAGCAATCCATTTCAGACTCCATTTTCAGCACTGGTCTACATCATACAATCGTTTTGCTTAAAGTGAATCTTATGTGGATGGATTAATTTGTATTTCATGTTGTTGTCTTAATCACTATTGCAATCTCTTACGTCACTTTCATAAAAACTCATAACAATTTACTCAATCATAAACTACCATCTAAAGCTTAATCAGCCTCAGTAACTCATAGGGTCTACCCCCCTTGGCTTCGATTAGGAGTTAGCCTAAACGAAGGAGTCAAGAACAAGGTGACAGCCTTGACTCAAGACTTGCCCCCAAGGACGCACCGAGTGGCTTGAAGATTTCTGCGACTTCCCCCCCTCCTAGGTGTGTGAAAGGCGGCAACAGGTTCAAAGAGTTCAAAGCTCTTATGGAGAACTAGACAGGGAGGAGAATCAAGGTATTGCGATCAGACAATGGGGGTGAGTATACCTCTAAGGATATTGATGCCTTCTGTGCACAGGAGGGAGTTAAGAAGCAGTTGACAGTACCATACACACCTCAGCAGAATGGGGTGGCGAAGAGGAAGAATAGGGCAATTGTTGGTGCATCAAGATCTGTGCTGCATGATAAGGATTTTCCTTTCTTTCTCTGGGCAAAGGATTGTAACATTGCGGTGTGCATTCAGAACAAGAGTCCCCATAAGGTTTTGGGAAGCATGACTCTTGAAGAGGTTTTCACAGTAAAGAAGCCTAAGGTTAGGCATTTTAGGATATTTGGATGCCTTACTCACATGTCCCTTCAGAGAAGAGGACAAAATTAGAGCCCACAGAAGAGGAGGGTATTTTTGTTGGGTATGATGAGACTTCAAAGGCCTACCGCATATACATTCTCATGAGGAGACAGACAATCGTGAGGCAAGATGTGAGGTTTGGGAAGGACAAGGCTTTCAAAAAGTCATGTGAGTTAGAGCGGAGGGAGCAGCAGGCAGATGGTACAATGCAAAGTACAGCTTCACAGACTTCATAACGCCTTTTCTGGATACCCACCATGTACCAAAGGATACCTGGTCTAAAGTTAGAAGAAGAGCTCTTGAGCTGACAATGGGGAACCTTTCTTAGTATTCATTTACTATATATTTTATAATGTAACAGAAATTCTAAACCTTTTGGACATGTTTAAGCTATTGCCAACAAGGACCCAAAAATGGTCAACAAATGGCCCATCTCTAGAAGTGGTACGTTTATGTATCACTGCCAACACTAGCCCATGAAGGTAGGGACAAAAGCCCTGCATGGTTCCCAAGAAGACCCTAGTCTAAACTCCAAACTGCAATCCCTCAAACAACGTCTAGGAAGTAGCTTCCTGTAGAGTCTAGGCATTGTAGATTGAAGAATAAAACAAAATGTGGAATGGAACTAGACCATAATGACAAAAAGAAGTTGTCTAATGAAAGCCAATCAGTTGAAGTCCACTATTATATATACATGAACATTTTGTTTAGGCCATGGAGATTTCATTATGGACATGTGCAATGCATCTTAACTAGCTTCTTACCATAGACAACCATCTTTCCAGAGTAGCCAGTATAAGCAAATTCATGAATTTAAACTGTCCTAAATTCTAAAGAACATTCAAACCAATCATGTGTATTTCGTTATTGTGATTTTAGAACTTCATACGTGTTCTTCAGGAATGCTTACATCTACGTAAAATTAGGTTGTTGTGGATGCTATTTCTTTTCGCATGTCCTAACGTGTACATCATTTCCCTGGAGTCTAGAATGTGAAATGTGTGTGCCTATGTTTACAGTAAGCTTGGGAAGATGAATCAAATGCCTTAAAGACCAACATAGATCCAAATCTTAGGCTCTATCAAGCGCCGAGAGGGATCAAATCTTTGGAGGTGCAAACCTCTTCTTAAGTATTGCACTCAACTATCAGCTTTGCTGTAATTCAGACCAAAAGAAACATCTTTTTCTTTAAGGTAGACACCTAATATTTTTATTATTAATATTTAATACTATTTATGGCCGACATATAAAATTTTATATTATTTTTTATTTTGTTAGGAAAGAACATTACAACATCTCCCCCATACATGGTTTTGAAGCCATGTGCAAAGCCCTCCTAAGACCATGGGTTGTTTAGGAGGCCTTGCACATGGTCTTAAAACCATTTGCAACGACCTCCTAAACCATGTACAATAAAACCATGGGTTGTTTAGGAGGCGTTGCACATGGTTTAAAAACCATTTGCAAGGCCCTCCTAAACCATGCACAAGAAAACCATGGGTTGTTTAGGAGGCCTTGCACATGGTTTTAAACAGTGAAGCATGACTTGGCCAAGACTCGCGGGTACTCGTGAGTCTGCCCGAGTCAGACCCGAAAACGAGTAACCGACCCATACTCGTGGGCAGACTCGTCAGCTCAGAAATAATCGTCAAACTAGGGAGACTCGCCAGGACTCGACACTTACTCGGTTGGACTCGCTCATGACTTGACACATACTCGTAGGCGTATTGGAGAATAGGGTAAACCGACCAGCAGGAAACCTTCAATCCAACATCATCTGGACCTTCTGTCGACTGATCCCGACAAGCGGCATCAGAATCTGAGGTAACCATCCATCCCACCAGCCTGCAATCCAATTCCATTATTCTCGTAACTTGGGGGGTCTCTCCTATCTGTTGGAAACGTCTTTCAATTTCATTCTTCATTAATAAAAATCAATAAATAAATTGTTGCTCTGTCAATACCAGTGTAAAGCCACGTCGGTCTAAGTGGTTTGATTGGTGCCAAGTTCCAGGAGGTGGATATATAATCGATCGGGATAGAAGCAATCAAGCATTTCAAAATTGAGAAAATCTAACTAAAATAAAAACGAAGTAGAATAAGCGTTTATAAGCGATGTGGTCTCAACATATTGGTGTGATGATAAAGATATCCTATCTCGGGTTTAACCATGTGATATTTCATAATAGCTTTATTATTATTTTTTAGATAAAGGATAAATACCTAGAGGTCATAATATATTATATAATATAGGTTATAATCTATATATGTTATAATATATTATATACTTTACTTTTACTTAAATATAATATGTATTATATACAAACTTTAGGATTATATATATATAAGAATGCATTATAAAAATTAAAATATAATTGATAGATGAATTATAATTTACGAAAAAGTACTATATTTAAGTTTTTTTCTATTTGCTGAGTCTTGCCGAGTTTGTCCCGAGTACTTCCCGAGTCTTTCCTGAGTTGACGAGTCACATGCCAGCCGAGTCTTTGCTGAGTCCGAGTCGTGCAACATTGGTTTTAAAACCATGTGCACAACCAACATTTTTGTGCAAATAATTCAATTTTTTATTTTTTATTATTTTGTTAAGTAGGAACATTACAACATCTTCCCCATATTGTGTTGTTTTTCTGATAGACATTTTTTTTGGCCAATAATTAATTTTTTTTATTTTTTATTGTTTTGTTAGGTAGAAACATTACATCTCCCCCATATTAGGTTGTTTTTGTGGCCGACATTTATTTTGGAGGATAATTAAAATTTTATTTTTTATGGCCAACATTTACAAGAGGAACGTTACATGAGGAACATTACATAACGTTACAAGATCTCCCCCATACTGGATTGTAGAGCACCTCTCGGCGCAATAAGAAATCATAAATGAGATCATTAAAAATGGAAGCACCAGAGATTCAGAACCAAACCACAATGGAAGAAATTGAACTTAATAAACTATATGGACAGAAAAAAGATAGGAACAGATTTCTGCAAAATCTCCAGAAATCGTCAAGAGGTCAGTAAGCAGATCTTCTATCAAACAGCAAGCTGGGCATATCATATCAAGATCAACAACTAAGGCAACTAGACACAGGACATATCTCCCACGTTCCTATAAACAAAAGTGCCCTTTCTAATCCTCAAACATTTTTACAGTAAAAGATATCAATTCAGGGAACTATATCCTGGCTGAAAACTTGAAAGAGAACGGGAATTACTTGATAAACAAGAATGACACGATGATCATGAAGCTGCTGAATGATCATGTCACAAACTGTAGTCTTTCCAGAAGCTGTACCACCTGCAACCCCTGCAGAATTGATGTGCAAGTAACTATTATAACAAAGAATTAACACGTAAATCAATATGAATGATAAACATACATAATTTTGTCACAATATTCACTTCACACATTTGTCGTGATGTCAGATAAATAAATAAAATTTCATGTAATCCATCTAGCATACAACATATTCTACAGTTTTAGACTTTAGGCTTATTAACAAGCTCTAAGATATTTTATGTAAGGAACGTGTTCTAGAAATTTCAGTTTGTTGTAACTTGTAAGCATACAAATACCTTATAAATGTGGGAATTCTTGTGGAGAAACACAAACTTTTGTCCATAAGCCTCATGTGACATTGCTAATGTTTATCAATCATTGTTATTGTCTGTCATAGTAGTAGAATGCTATTGTCTATCTGTTCTAAGTATGGTAAATAATGATGTCAGTGACCACAAGAGCTGGTTAAAAATAAGTTCACACCTGAGTTCATTACTATAAGTAATTCTTATAGCTAGTTGCACCAGTTGACAAATGCCCATGACTGTAATGAATTTAATTAGGCCTAACTAAACCTAGTTACTACGAGTCGCAAGTCTTGACTATACATTTTGATTGCACCCCTTCACGTATATAAATAACCTATACTCTAAAGATTGTAATCATCACTTTTCATATTAATCTTATATTATTATTTATATTTTGTCTTCTAACATTATATATATGAGTCTTCACACCGTTTCAATTGATGCTCAGTTGAGCCATTTGGTTCATTACAGTGGTATCAGAGTCACCTTCCAAAGCCAACTATCCACTGGTATAGAACTACTAAGGGTTTAAACACCGATTCACAGATATCAGAGATTGCTTCTGCAGGAAGCAGACGCTAAAAATTCCACCTGCATAAAGGTTTTCTCTTGTGTTTACTGTCACTCCCTGCATCTGTTGTTGAACCACCAAATTTGCAAGATAGAAGCTTCCCTCAGGAACCTCGCCATAAGATTAAACTGTCTGCAATGAAAATTCAAAGATGCCACAGCTAAAAAAATTATTGGCCTACTGTCTATCATTCTGTCAAATATATCGCATTACAGAGAACTGGTCGGAAAAAGCCACAACAACCACAAAAAGGTTAATCCACCAAGTTAGAGTCACCGTTGAGAAATCATAACTAGTGGTCATGCACCTCTGTCTGAAACTAGTGCATCAACAACAGAGAAAAATTACTCAGGTGGTCAACACCGCATAGAGTAGAGGGTATTTCAAAAAGGCCAAAGGGCACATGAAATCAGCAAGATGGTAATCCTCCAAGGGCCATCTTTATCACTGCCAAACCTACCCGTTGACCAACACAATCCTCTATCAACATAGAAATAATCATCAGGCTTTCAAAGTTGTTAAATGCCATTTCAAAGGCTACCATTTGTATAATTATGGTTGGTATTCAGTAAGCATAGTGTATATTGTAACATTCTTTTGTGTTTCCATATGTCCACAAAATATTGCTTTTTATACAAGATTGTGTTGAAGATTGTAGCTCGGACAGGAACTTGTGCATAAGTTTAGTGTCAAACGTGTCGGAAGTAGTTCGAGTCAAATCTACTTTGTAATTCACTTTACTGATAAAGTGAGTCTTATGTTTAGTTGTTGAGTCTAATAAAGTGTATTCTCATACATTTGTGATTTAGAATAACATCAGCCATACATCTCACTGTGAGACTAGGGTTTTGGTAGATTAGGGTTTTAGATCAAGTGTAAAGGCAGATAAAGATAGAGGGTTAACGCATTTCGTAATTCACTCAAAAGGAAGTTTTGTTTGGAGGTGATTTATCATTTGTGGAGCAAAGTTAGAGCACCGAAGAGGAGCTAGAGTCAGCAATCAGGCAGAGAACAGTAGGCAGGTCTGTTCAAGATATATCCATATAGTCATATGAAACAGTTCTGTACAATTGCGCAGACAGGCAGTGACTAGCGGACAGTTTTATCAGTTTTGGCAGGTAGATTTTTTCCTCAGTAAGTACGCAAATCTGTTTTGTTTGGGTGTACCATACAACTGTTAGTTTTATAGTTATGGAGGTTTCCTTGTGTTGCCTCCTTACACACGCCTGGGGTTAGCGCAGCAGAAATCTTCAAGCTGCTTGGTATGTCCTTGGGGACAAGTCTCGAGTCAAATGTTGTCACCTGATCCTGACTCCTCCGTTTAGGCAGAACTCCCAACGAAGCCAAGGGGGGGTGGTCCCTAGAAAAGAGTTACTAAGGCTCTTAATTAGTTATTAGTTGTGGATGGGATTGTTTTTAGGAGTTTTAAGGAAGATAACTGATCAAGATAATTGCAAGGCAGAATTTAACTTAGGCAGCATATAATGTGCAACATAATCACGACATTTAATGATATCTTAATTGAATAAAGCAAATAGTGATAAAGTGATTGTAGACCAGTGTCATGGAGTCAAAGTAAAATGCTACTGTGAAAGGAAAATGTGTTGCAATTTGTACTTGGTCAGTTATTTTCCTTAAAACCCCTTAAAACAATCCCATCCACAACCAATAACTAATTAAGAGCCTTAGTAACTCTTTTCTAGGGACCACCCCCCTTGGCTTCGTTAGGAGTTCTGCCTAAACGGAGGAGTCAAGATCATGTGACAACCAGGGTTGCCGAAGCGTCCCCCCCCCCACGGACCCGACCCTGGAATCGCGCTCCGAGCGAGTTCGCCCCCAAAGCGTGATCGGAACCGCGCACCGGAAAACCCGAACCGCGAACCAGTGAAGAAAAAAACGATTCCTGGTTTTTCAAGTTCGTTTTTGGCAATTCGTGGAGGAATCACGCGCCGGCATCTCAGAGGTCGCGCGCCTTGAAGCCCGGAACCGCGCGCCCTAAAGCCCGGAACCGCGCGCCCGGCGAGAGGCCGCAACCTCACTTTTTGTTTTCTTTTTTTTTATTTTTTTTTTCTAATTTGGCTTTGTGGGTGGGTCCTAG